>JAQQZR010000037.1:11304377-11323921 GCA_030068235.1 Notoglanidium macrostoma | reverse complement strand
ATGAAAAAGAGTAGGTGACCCCAAACTTTTGACCGGTGGTGTGTATGTGTGTGTATATATATATATATATATATATATATATATATATATATATATGTGTGTATATATATATATATATATGAGAATGAGAATTATATAAGGAATATAGCCATTGTTGCTGCAGTGCTATCATGCACACACACCATTAACGGTGTTAAAATTAATTACTGTATGTAATGTTATATGTATATATTTTTTTTTGTTCCAGAGTTGGAGATTATGGGTTTTATTGAGATTGGTGATATCGCCAGTCCTCCAGTCCTGTCCAGACACCTGGTCCTACCCATAGCTGTTAACAAAGGTTCCCACTCCACTTCAGATGCTTTGTTATTCACACCCATTGTATTTTATGACAAAATGCAAAAATGATTTCTGCCTTTGTATTTGCTCTCAGAGGCGGATGAAGTGGGAGCAGGGCCTACTGATGAAACTGAAGAGGAGACATCGACCAATCAGATGGCAGGAAAGAGCCCGAATTTTTGTGTCCTTCTGCATGGCAGTCTGAAAGTGGAAGGCATGGTGGCCCTGGTGCAGCTGGGGTAAGAAACTGTTGAATAAACTAATCAAGCCCTGTTCTAGCATATCTTTTGTATAGTCCCTTGTTTCCATATCTAATCTTGAACCTCCTTTGTTAGGCCTGATTGGTATGGGATGCTCTACTCACAGGCAGATAGTAAGAAAAAGTCAAATCTGATGATGTCTATATTTGAGCCTGGCCCAGTGCCTGTACCGTGGCTGGGGAAAATCTCTCAGCTCGGACCCATTTCAGGTTGAGTACAGACTTTTTGAATTTAATGTTGAGTTTGGACTTTTATTTCATTAAAGGTAGTTCCACTCAGATAAAACCGGAGGTATTTCCAGGGGAAGATGTAGAACTGATTAGAATGTTAATTGATTGGAGAATAATCTTTTTCTAAATAATCTTTCTAATTTTATTAGATATACATTCCTACAGTGTATGCAAGGGTGAATATAATATAACCGCTTATGCACTGCACTACTTTAATATTCCCATCATAGGTTTAACTGTGCTTGTCCGTGAAACTATATATCTCATAATTACATTTTAAATTAAAACCCTTTGGCTTTGTAGATGCACCAGAAAATCCTTATGGGGAGGATGATAGCAAAAGCCCTTTCCCAGTCCTACCCAAAAGCAAACGCAGCTATGCCCAAAATGTCACGGTCTGGATCAAAGCCAGTGGACTGCAGGTATGTTAATGTCACACATGAGTACTTTCAAGATCTGTTTAAAGTTCAAGATGCTGTGACTGTCATGCTATAAGCAGGACTGGCCCTAACCTTATGGGGTGGCTGCATCTGATTTGGAGTTCATAGCACCTCACTGACGGACAATACAGACTGACAAGTTACAGACAGAATACAGTACTGTTGAACATGTACTGTTAAAATGCTCAGTGATGGCAGGCCCATTTCTTTGTTCATGTTCTCAGGCTTGGTAGTGAGCAATAAATAGCGGACATTTTGCAGATTGCTAGCTAGATAACAGGACCTTAGTCAGCCATATTGATGACAAAAATTGCTCACAATGCAAACTAAATATCTTACAGACAGATGTGCAGAAAATCCTTCGAAATGCAAGAAAACTTCCAGAGAAAACACAAACCTTCTACAAGGTAAAATACTGTTTGGGAACAGTGCTTTTACTGTTTAGGTAATCAGTAAGGAGGCTAGATACCGGAGTGTTCTTATTTATTTTTATTTTTAATGACTAAGGACTTTCTGTGTCTGTGTTAAAGGAGCTAAACCGGCTACGTAAAGCTGCTCTAGCATTTGGCTTCTGGGACTTGTTAAAAGGCGTGGCTGAGCTGTTGGAAAGGGAATGCACCTTACTGCCTGACTCTGCCCATCCAGATGCTGCCTTCCAGCTGTCTCATGCTGCCCAACAACTCAAACTGGCTAGTAGTGGAGAATCGAAATATGCAGCTTTTGATCATGTAATCACACCCATGCTCACTGACTTCTCGGGGGGAGGAAGTGGGACTGACAGGATGTAGGCGAATAACAAAGGCTCCGGCATAAAAACCTTTTAATGTGTCACTGGAACTTGCTTTGCTCCTCATTGCCTTTTCAACTGTGAAGAGGCTGGCAATATTGCAAGAAGATCCTGGATTGTTTCATTTTTACAGTTTAAACCTTAGGACTAGATAAGGAGCACTGAATTTTGTGGCACAAGAACCACTGATTCTTTTTTGTACTTGGATGTATCCCTGAAAGAAACTTGTATATCAAGAAACTTTTTCTCAGTAGGTCTTAAGGTTTTTTTTGTGTGTGTGTGTACATAGCATTTTCTACAACTTACCCAAAAGAAATAAAAGGGCATCTCACATTTGTAATGCAGTTGATCATGATCATTCATTTGAAAGCTTTATTTTAAACAATCATCACTAGCATGGTATTCAGTAGCATATACTATGTCAGATTTCTTTATACAACAGCAGATTATTGCCCCTCTTGTGGGTTTCTGCTGCTTTGTTTAAAATTGTCACAGTCCCTGAGGTTGTTGGTCTCTATACCAGTTTGTCTGCTGTTCTGTAGAGATAAACACAAAAATGTTCTAAGGGATGACTAATAGGGGGAATATTATTACTCTGTGAACTTCCAATGCCCACCCCACTAAACATAACTAATAATGTAAATAACAGATTTATAAATACTTTCAGCCCTATCCACTTAATTTGTTTTGTAGATGGATCAAGGTCCTGTTGGGTTTATGAACTAGACTGTAAATGCACTTTGTTTGGTTCAGTGGAGGGATGAATAATTCTGCTTCTGTAATGATTTCTCTAGAGAGAGAGTGGAAAAGGATGGGCTGAGGGAGTCCTGGGTGAAGGCAGGACAATTCAGTTCTTCCAAGAGCATCTCAGTTGGCTTTCCTCTTTTTCATTCGGAACCGTCTCTTCCTCTGCTTGTAGAGATGACGGAAGTTGCTGAAGAGTCCTGTAAAGTGTACATTAGTGCAATACAGGTCAGTGCTTGTGCCCTGCAGTTAGATTGTATGGCAGCTAATAGCACAAGAACAGCATGTTGCAAGAAAGCAGTGGGACTTAAAGAGGAGAGACTCACCCAGGAACATGAGCAGCAGGTACAGCTGCAGGACGTAGGAGAAGCTGAGGGAAGAGCCGAGGGCTTCAGGCAAAGGGATGCTTAAGAATTTAGTGTCATTGAAGATGGGGATTGACTGGATGACTGCCACAGCTGATGGACAGACAAGCCAGAAACAAAATCTTACAAAAATCTGAACCAGACTTCCTGATCTGATTGTTGGCGAACACTTTATAAACATCCACACAGCTTATATAGGATAAAACTGATTTAAAAAAATGTAAAATAACATTTACTATTCTCACCTTCAGCAAGCACACCAAGTGGGTACAGTGGAATCCAAATAGTATACCGTAGCCAAGTCAGTGTTTTCCATTCAGTGTCGATGCAGGCCAACATGTAAAAGGGGTACCTAGGATGAATAATCACATGTTAAAAATATATATTATTGAAATGTTTATATTTATAATTCATTTTCACAAGAAACATTTTCAGAATTTCAATTTCTACATTCAAAACCTAATTGTTTCCAATGCTGTTACAATTATCTGCTTTATATTTTACATCCTTATTCTACAAAGACTATCATTTGCAGCGTGGGCACTGAACTGTCAGAGCCACAGAGTTGTACGTGACTTCCTTAGAACTAGCAGCTCGAATAAGCTGAATAATTTCTTCATGCGTTTCAACATTGGCACATACACTATACGGCCAAAACTATGTGGACGCCTGTCTGTGTGTGCTTGTTGAACATCCCATTCCGGATATAGTCCGCTTTTGCTGTTACAATAATCTCCACTTTTCTGCCACAAGAGCATTTGTGAGGTCGGGCACTAATGTTGGGTGACAAGCCTGGGACACAGTCGGCATTCCAGTCTATCGCAGAGGTATTCAGTGCGGCTGAGGTCAGGGCAGGTCGCTTAGAGTTCTTCCACTTCAACTTTAGCAAACCCTGTCTTCATGGACTGTGCTTTGTGCACAGGGGTTCAACAGTTTAGGGCAGGCTGACAAATGAGTGCGATTGGTGGGTGTCCACATACTTTTGGCTATATAGTGGATTTCTTTACAAGTGTGTAGTTTACATTTAGAAGCTCACCTAAATATCTCAATGGCACTCCAGAGATAGAAGACAAAGAAAACAACAGGTTTGTTCTGCATTTCCTCTAGGCTCCCGAAGATGACAAAAAGGACAAAGTTCCTCCCCATCACCTTTAAAAGTTTGGGAAGACAAAAGAAAACTTTTCCATCTTAGCTTCAACTTTCAGTTAAATTCAAACACTGCATAAGTGCAGATCACACCTTTATTTATAACTGAGTGGTGTGACTCACATACCCTAAATACTAAAGCCAAAAATTACACCTTTGTCCAATACAGAAATCATACAAGTAAAATGCAATATGATGAACAATTATTTGAAAGCAACTAAAATGCATAATTTGCATCATCTCATCTATACCATCACCGAAACGGTCATGGAAAAACAGGAGTGATGGGCATATGCATATATTTGCCTGTTTTATAGGTAGACCACACACCTTCACACACACTGTACTCTTCAATAAGGCTTACTGTGAACTTTTTGTATGTTCAGTATACACATTAGCTGTGTTAAGGTGTACAATAAAGCATAGTCATGTCAGAGTTAATGCTTTATATAAAGGTCACTCAACATTTGCTTACTATTAGCAGTGCATATTTCTTTTTCTGACATACAGTTCATTTCCAAAGACCATATTTGTGTCTCGTTCAGGTGATTCCCAGAGTTGGAATACACTTACTGCAGGTTTATTATATAGAGGTCATGTGTACATTGCAATATGAATGAAGAACATCAATAACTACAGCACTTGCAATCGGGTAACCAATACATAAAACAGAGGGCCATTATTCCCCTTCATATGCTGTGCCCAGTGACCATAGATGTTGTTCCACATGATATTCACACACCTGAAGTGCAGTTTCCCAAAAAAAAAAAAAGAGGAAAAACATTTCCAGAAAGAAGAGAATGAGTTTTAAAATGACCTAAAAGTCCACACTAAACTAATGGAGACTAATTAAATTTAATACTTTTAGTTTAAACATAATAAATTGCACAAGTGAGTCACGGCTGCATGCTGTCTTGCTCAAAGCTTGACAGTGACGCGTTACACACTGAACACTTTTATTGCTATGCACAGGAAAACAAATGTCACCTGATTCTTTTTTTTTTTTTTTTAACTTGTTTACTAGTTTCTTTTTTTACTTGGTTCCCTAATATGATTAAAATGTATAATTAAAAAAATTAAACCAGTAATTCAAGTCTGTTACTTACAAACATCTGCTAGGAAAACTGAGCTCCCATAGTCTATTACAGTAATGTAGGAAAATAATAAATATACATATGACCTTACTTCTAAACCAAAAAAAAACAAAAACAAAAAACACATGATACCTATTTCATCAAGAATTGTGCAGCTTGTGAGGCATGCAGCAGAAATAGAACTCGTACAAAATATTAGGACTGGGCCCGAATGTCCAACTATTGGGATATTCGTTTGTTGGGTAGGCTATGAATTTAGGCTATGAATAAAGGTAAACTGCAAAATACATTTTGTCAGCACATTCTTGTCATTTTTAATTGCCATGTTAAAATGTGTAAATATACAGGGTGTACGAAAAGTCTGGATCCATAGGCATTTTTCCTTATATGAAATTTAAGAGGAAATCATCTCTACATTTAAAATCAGTTCTGATACGTTAAGAAATGTTCAGAATTCTTGCATTCAGCATACACACAAGTGTCACAAAGTCCAAGCATGTCAATTTGAGCATTTGTTGTAATATCTGTAGTTACACAAGTAATATCTTATGGATCCAGACTTTCGGGACCCTGTCTACAATCTCAGCTTGGACGCCTGACATCCCTCTCACTCACATTAGTGAACATCGTGCTTCAGAAGACCTCAGCTGTGTGGAAACACTTTAGATGCAATGTGTAATGACAAGACAAAGGGAGTGTGCCAAAAATGCAATTTTAAACTCACCTACCATGGTGGCACAATTGTTTAAAAAAAACAAAAAAAAAAAACCTGAATGATGCAAGTAGTAGGCTGTTTTTTGTAAAAAAACAAAAAACAAACAAACAAAAAAACAACATACTAGCTAGCTAACTTAGTTTAGCTTGTGTCTGTTGTCAAGTCGCCATGATGAAACTGCTATTATCCACTGTTTTAAAATGTTAACTGTACACTGCTGTGCATCACCCATCAACATTAGTTTATCCCAGGAGCTAACAGAGGTCACATGACCTACCACTCTCACCTGTATAAAGGCAGGCATCACACCAGTCTTGACTAACCCCAGAGCAGGGTTAATAACCTCAGCAATGGCTAGCATCTGACAGAAGTACATCACATCAGCAATGGTGTGAAAGGTATCATAAAAAGAATCTATTCAAAAAAGAAAATATAAGATAATCAGACAATCATTCAGAAAAAATGTACATCTCATTATTAATTACAATCCAGACCTGCAAACATTGTGTACTGCATCTAAAGCCGTTTTCAAGGCTTCAAATCTACAGTGCACATCAGTCTTTTATAATTTGCATAACACACAGAAAGTTCATAGCCTGAACAAAAGCAGACCTCCAGGATAGCTATACAGTAGATATGGAAAATGTGGTCTCTGTAGTTTTAGTATACTGTAAATCCTCACCTTCTCCAAGTATGAAAAGACGAACAGTCATGTTGACAAAGATCCAGGAGAATCCAAGAAACTGGACCAGGTTATACATGAAGAGATATCCCTTTTTCAAGCCTAGGTAAGCTGGGGGAAAACCAACTGGTAACTGAGCATGTGGTATCAGAAATATGAGATGTAAGATGAAAATAGAAATATTCATCTTCCGCACTGGAGAAGCAAAAGTTCACTTACGGTCCTTTGGAATCCTTGACTCAATGCTTATTTTATTTAATTTTTCTTCCTGGGCAAGCATAAACAAAGATTAGTGAGATGTCTTCTACTGTAATGCTTCTGCACTTATGAAGGAAGTAAATATTTTGGTTTACTGAAATCTTTTGAGTTTATAAAGAATTCCAGACATAAGAAACAATTGTTACAATTCAGAAGTCCCCCAACCTTTTGCCTCAGCTCCATCTCAGCATCCGACTCATCCAGCCAGCGGTCAAAGTCAGGGGCCAGAAACACAGGCTTCTTCTCCTGCATGGTGAGTCGATCCCACCAGTAGTGCTTCTGCTTACTCACCGTGATATTCACCTGCCGCTGGGTGGATTTCTGTTTTATCTACACACACCAAAAAAAAAAAATCATTCAGCAACTTGAGAAAGTAGACAAATGCCTTTAGAATGTGCTTCAGTGTATTTTAATCAATTAAAAAGTGCCTCTCAAATCTCACTAGTATATGAGCAAGCACATGATTCTTATTCGGTATGGAAAAACAATAAAATACCACAGAAATCTTTATTACTAAAGAAGGATGTACACTGAAAGTATCACATCACTGGAAGCTATTTGTGATCTAAAAGCTATTTGTCATCAAAATGTTAAAGGACCAGGGCTGAAAAGTCATCTTCACTACATGCTTATGATAAAGGGTCTATAAACCTTTAAAACTATCCAAACCTTACTCTGAATACATATCAAACATCCTACCTCAGGTTTCACTGCTTTTAAAAACTCCAGGCTGAACTCATATTCATTTTCTCCTTTTGCTCCATGACCCTGACCTGGTACAAAAACATGAAGTGAGAGAGTTCAAAAGAAAGCTGCATTAAATATTAATAGCTACTGCAGATGGTTAAAAGACCTACCTCTAAACTGGAGGGTGTTCTCTTGTACGCTTATGTCAAGGTTCTGCAAAAGAGACACAAACAATATTTTTCCATTTCCTGACTTCTTTTAAAATATCCTCAAAATAAAAATAGAAACGTCTTCTTTACGGCAAACACAATACATTACGCTGTTTTTAGAGATGTTTGAAGAACTGCAACCAAACCTGGAACAAATGATCTATTGTGTGAACTGAAGGTACAGTAACCTGAAAAGTCAGGCACTTGATATCCATCATTTGCATCGAACTAGTATTCACAGCAGGTTACTACCAGTTGCATGGAAGCACAACAATTGCACTATTGTGCCAAAAGTCTTCTACGCCTACATTCATAGCACTATGAGCATGCACTAGTACAGTAAAGATGTTTGTCAAACATGCAACCTATTCTCAGAACAGCAACAAACAAATGACGGGGAGGGTGGAAGTCGTACAAGAGAGGAAACATTTATCCCTGTGTACAAGCCACATGTTCTCTCATCCAGTACCTGGAAAAAATGTTTAAATAAAACATGACATGGCTAGTACAGATGGCTCATGGCCTTGGAGGAGCAAGTCATGGATCTGTGTCTTAAAACCGTCAGGATACAATTACTGTTTTCAAAAAGGGAAACAACCGAGCAAATAAACCCATAAACAATATTCCCTTGATTTAAAAGGTTTTTGCATGTGGACTTTGACCTCCTGTTCCAGAGAATCAGGTTTCGACAGTTAGTTAGTCGTCAGTAACTTGCTCATTAATTTTCCACTGTATGTGTTTGCATTTCCCAGTGTGTATATGTTCATTCGTAATGTTTAATCATGTCAAACATATTGACGGAATGTCAACTGCTAGCTCTTTTAGCTAATCAGCTAACTGTCTAAAAGAACTGCCAGATATATAGTACCATGAAAAAAGGTGCCTGCTGGACAAACTACACTTATATCAGAGCACATTTATTGTCTAGAAGTTTAAAGAGATTTACAGACTAGCTGCTACACCCACAAACTCGTTAGTTCTCTGGCAGCTAGCTTATGCTAGGTCTCGCTATTTCATTGAGGAGAGACACACCACTGTTACCTTTGCATCGCTTATCTCCACCCGCAGGTAAATTTCGCCGTGCCTCTGGGCCCAAAACACGTGTGGTGTGAGAGTCTGCATCGTGAGACGTTTATGAAGCTCAGTATAATATTCACTTCAGCTCTTCAGACCTGGGCTGAATAAATGCAGACCCCCGGCACATCAGGAACAAGCTCGCGGAAGATGCATAGCAAAGCGCTGTGCCCAGAATATTCGGCGGCGAGCTGTGCGCGTGCGCGTACGAGCGCGAGTTTCAATCGGTACGGCACGGCCGCGGGGGCGCGCTTTTTTTTTTATTACGCCTATGAGAATATGTCGGCGTGCGAGAGGAATAGATTGCGTTATAGGTTGCCATTTTGTCACATGAAAGCGTTTATCTGAGCCTCGATGTTTACAAAAGATATGCAAATATGGTTAACAGCACAGGCATCGATGAGTATAAACATTTGTGTACACATTAACGTTAATACGTCATCCTGCCAGTGGGGGCGCTGTCAACAGTTCTACATCGCGTAACGGCAATGTTGACGGAAGTGCATCAAAGAGCAACAGAATTTCAGAAATGCGTGTCTACGTTTTCCTACTTTGCACTTTATTAGTCACAAACTGACAAACAATTCACACGCATGTGATGAGAAGAAAATGTAATCTGTTATTTAAAAAGCGTTTTAGGATAATTAACCAGTGCAATGCAGCCCGCTTCTGACTGTACTGATGTTAGCTCTGGCTCCAGATGCCGCGTGCTCCTGGGTGTAACTGGGAGTGTTGCAGCACTGAAGTTGCCCTCGTTGGTGTCACAACTTCTCCAAATCCCAGAGGTTTGTTTATCAGGCAATTGTTAGAATGAAAATCTTGTCCCTTCTCTAGCCTTTCCTTTTTCCTCTCTGTCCTGTGCTCTCCAGACAGTTTAGGTCCTTATGACATGATCAAGGATGTTCTTTATCTTATGTCGCACTTCTCACGTAAGAGACCTTCATTATGTAGAGTCTACAAGTGTCCTTTCGTCTAAACAAAGGCATTTTTCTACTTATCTGTTCCCTTGAGAATACTACGACGTAATGTGTTTCTGTGTATAAATACTTCTAGACTTTCTTCATTAAATCAGACTGAGTTTAGCACGACCTGTCTATTCGCTCATTCTCCAAGCGCGCGCTTGTCACACACAGGAAGAGAGAGAGACAGTTGCAGAGTCTGAAAGAGATTGAACCTGAACCGAAGCTCACGTTAGCTCTAACAGCAATATTATTAGTTATAAAGATGTCTCTGCGCTTTTTGGTTGAGGGTGGACATGAGTGCTGTGTATTTGTCATTAGAAAGCCACTGTGAATGCAATTGTAAAGCACTGCTTTATCCAGCAGACGGCAGTCTTTCTGGTCTATCAGCTTAATACTGCTGGGTTGATGCATCCCAAATTATTCCTGGACATACTGTGAAGTGCAGTATAAAGATTACACAGAAGTCATTATTTCATCCATTCCCCAGTTTATATCCCCTTACTAACGGCTGTCTACAATAAGATAAATGATTGGTGTGAGATTGTAAATTTGTACCTTGTTAATTAATAGCATGGTTTAGACCACATTCATGCATTCATTCACACATTAAGTTGATAGAGGGAATTTAGCATAGCTTTTTTTCAGACCCTAGATCAAAAAGACCAGTTTGGTTCTTTAAGTTGAAATTAATCCACAACCGCTTCTTCAAATTTATAAAAAAAAAAAAACCACACCCCTTTCTTTTTTTTAAATATTGAGAGAAGGGACATACTGTCAATTAATTTTGAAAACTGTACCCCTTCTTCTTGAAGATTGATGTTCGGGTAGTCACCACAGACCATGCCACCCATTTTTACAAATTTGATGAAGTTCCTGTCCATGTCTACACAGACAAGGACGAGTGGGAGGTGAGTATACTTGGTGTCCATACAAGCACTACTGCATATCATGAGGAGATAACAGTGTGATTGTCATCTGTCTTAGACGTGGAAAACACGCTCTGACCCTGTGCTACACATAGAGCTGAGACGGTGGGCTGACCTGCTAGTGATTGCTCCATTGGATGCAAACACACTCGGGAAGATAGCCAGTGGTATTTGTGACAACCTTCTGGTGAGACCATGTTTCTATAATATATAATCGATAGTATATACATCCAGAAACCTCATCAAATAAAAATATCCACTTGTGCCTTTTTTTTACTCATCTGCACATAGAGTTGTTTCTAAACCTGGGTTATGTAATTGTGGTTTGGCAAACCTGAGCTGAATATTGATTACAAACTTTGTTAGAAGTGGAGTCATGGTAGCTCATCTAATTTGTAGTGAGAAGCTCTGCAAATCCCTGGAAGTGTTTTTTTTATAAATCCACAATGGTTTGATGACTTTATGCTTTGAAAACTTTTCTATGAAGGTCCGTGGCATTCCATATCACATCAGTCATTTAATGGGTAATCCTCTTTTGGTCATGAAGAGTTCATTTGCTCATAAGTAATTCATTCTTCCTGATCAATTTGGATTCAATTCTTGATTCTTTGGATTATAGTTCCTGCCAAATGAATATGTACTGTTTGTCCCTGACAGACATGCATCGTAAGAGCGTGGGATATGAGTCGTCCTCTACTCTTTTGTCCTGCCATGAACACGGCCATGTGGCAGCATCCGATCACAGCCCAGCAAGTGGCCACACTTCAGGGCTTTGGCTATGTGGAGATCCCCTGCATTTCTAAGAAGCTGGTCTGTGGAGATGAAGGTATACCGGCTTACTTAATACTTAAAGAGTATTCCTCAAAGAGCCCTTGCTCCATGATGACTTTCCTTGTTCATTAATGTCTATGTCAGACTAAAGTTTGTGTCCATTTGCAGGCAAAGGTGCAATGGCAGAGGTGTCAACTATTGTGGATGCCATCCGACAGTATCTTCCAAAAGCAGCTGTATAAATCACAGCACAAGTGGATGAACACCGAAGTTAGAATATATCCTACTATGCATATATATAATGAATAATAAATATTTCACTATGAGCACTAATCTAAATGAAAAAAATAATTAATAAATTTGTAAGTGTAATAAAGAATTTGTTTCTTTAATATGTGATGCCTGAGTTCCTCAGCTGAAATATGGAAATATGTAAAACTAGAAATTAGGGAATAAATTACTTTTTGGATATTTTATAAAGATAAATGTCAGGTAGCCAGTTAATTATAAAAAAAGATAAAAACAACTTGCCAATTGTGCAAGAAATTAAAATAACAATTGCAGCTCTAATATTTTTAAAATGGAAAGCATTTTGAAAATATGCCTTTTATGTAAACGCCTATAACGGAGTGATGAAAGATATCATCATAGTTTCCATTTCTGTTGCAATGTGTTGTGTTTGATTTCCTGGTTATGTTCTTACGTTTAGTGCATGTTTTTGATCTGTTCCATCTCCAAACACATCTACCATTGTTGTATTGCCTACAGTACGAGATGCATAGTGAAATAAGTTTTATAAATATGAAAGAAAAGTGAGTGAAGGATGACTGTGTTCAGAGACTGTGGCTTTCTGAATGCTTTTTAGAATATAGTTTCTTGTTGATTATTGGTGGTGTTACATATTCAAATGTAGCATTAGCTCATATCCTGCTTCTATAAATCTCTTATCAATGCGGATCAAGTTATACATTAGAGTATGTATTTGTGTATTTTCACACTAGGGCTCGAATAGAGAAACTGAAACCTTGTCTTGGAATTATGATAATGTTAGCTTACTGAAGCCACCATCTCTCTAACATTAATCTCATGTTCAGGTTAAAACCATCAAATTTACTGATGGCAGAATCAAATTATTCAAATTACAGCTAGATGATGTTTCTTATTGAAACTATATGCAAAATCCAAGTGTTTCTTTTGTAGTAATCAAATAATAGTTTTTTATGTGTCTGTTTCATATTTATTTGCATTCATTCATTTCTGTTTTACCCTGGCATCTTATTTGTGTCATTAAACTGTGTATGAGGCATTGAACTAATGACCCCTTGCATTTGGCTGCTTTTCATTACAACAGCTATGAAACATCCCATATTTCATTAGTCCAGTTTTCATACCAGAAATGTAACAGTATCACATTCAAGGTCTACGACAAAAAATCCCCCCGTTTTAGCTAGTTACAAATGTACAAAAGTAAATATGAAACTGCCTTTAAAAGCAAACACCCGAGTACAAAGGCCATGTTTCGTATGCACTAAGGACAATTTATACATAAATGTGCCACACATTCACTTTGTTTCATTTTCACATTTTATTTAACTTCATGTGGAACCTGTGGAAGTAAAATTCATCCAACTGAAAAAAAAGGACTTTTTAAGGCAGGTCGAGTTTATTTCAGCATACTGTGTATATATAAGGGAGTATTAAGCTACTATTACATGTACTACTAAATATTCAGTTGATTAAGAACACAAAGATAGCTAAAGTATTTCTCAATAGTGAACATGTCAATATAAATATGGTTTTTATTAAAAAAATACAGCCATGCTGGGGAGAGGAGGTTGAACATTGCTTACTCAGATGAGTGTGTCTGTGGGATTAGTGCAAGACATTCTTTTAAACAAATGGAGAGAGCATGCATTTTTCCCACATGAGCACAATTAAGTTTACACTGTATACATTGCCTGTCAAAACCACCCAGTATTACAAGTATTTACAGTAATCCTGAACTGTAATTCTAAACAAATCAGGTTTATTCTGAGGAAAACTCTATCATGCTTTGGGAGAATAAATCGAAAACAAATAAAGCATGCATATATTCATTCAAAGAAAGAAAGAAAAAGAAAGAAAGAAATGCTCATATAGCAGCTGCAACTGTGGTGCATTTGTCTATAACATTTCACTTTTGATTGCAATGTTGAACAATAAGAATAATATTATAATATAAGTAATTACATCAGCAATGTTCTCCTTTTATGGATTTCCCAGATTTTTGTAATGATTAGGACATTACATATCTGCCCCCTCACCTCTTTTGTATCAACTCTTCCCAGAGCAGCTTGATTCGGTTTAAGGTCGGGTGAGTGTGCAGGTCATTCCAGTATCAACATTAGAAACCTTTCTCTCCAAAAAATCTCATACACAGTTTTGAAACGTGTTTGAGGTGGTAAAAAAATCAAATATTAGTCAGAGAACCTTAAATAAGCCAAAAATGTTCACAGGCAATGTAAAAGGCCTGTTAAAACTTGTGTGTTACAAAGAATTAAGAATCTTCTTTAATGGTATAAAAATTCCCAGACTAACTTCAAATACTAGACTTAAATATGCATTACAGCATTTTTTCCACTGTAAGATAAACCTATGTTCTATCAGGTAAAATATTGTAGCTCCAAAGTAACTGATTTTCAAGCATGAACATTACAAACAGTCCAGTTTGAAAGGTGGATGTCGGCTGAACACCTGATTTAACCTTTTGGCAAGCATGAATGTCACTGAACATGTTTGCCTTAGGATTTGCATGCCAACTATGTTTTCCAAGAAAAGTTCAAATGGAATCATTTTAAAAAATTTGAATCATTTTAAAGTGGCTTCTCATTTCAGCATTGAAATTTTACTATTAGTTTCATTTTATTTTGCATCTTAGCTTATGAGTCAGTGCTTACATTTAGTCATAACGCTTCTTGAAATTGTGCCAGTTTCCATGTAGAGTGATGCTTGAAAGTTTGTGAAACCTTTAGAATTTTCTATATTTCTGCATACATAAACATAAAAGATCATCAGATTTTCGCACAAGTCCTAAAAGTAGATAAAGCTTGTCGGTCAATCAATCCTGGAGAGGGTAATAATTACCTCAAATTTCCTATGTCTGTTTTGGTGGAGTCTGAACTCTTTAGGGATGGTTTTGTAACCTTTTCCAGCCTGAGGAGCATCAACAACTCTTTTTCTAAAGTTCTCAGAAAGCTCCTCTGTTTGTGCTATGATACACTTCCACAAAGGTGTTGTGAAGGTCAGACTGTACTAGAATCCTGTTCTTTAAATTAAACAGGGTGCCCACTCAACACCTGATCCCACTGATGGAAAACACATAACTCTAATTTCACCTACAAATTACCTGCTAAGCCTAGAGGTTCACATACTTTTGCCACCCACAGATATTTAATATTGGATCATTTTCCTCAATAAATAAATGACCGAGTACAATATTTTTTGTCTAATTTGTTTAATTAGTTCTCTTTCAGGATGTGTGTGAAAATGTGATTATGTTTTAGGTCACATTTATGGAAAAACTTTCAAACACCACTGTAGGTAACCTTTTGTGAAATTTTGGGATGCCTAACCTCATTTTTACAAATCATCTTTATGCTTATGTATGTATATGCACAAGGTCATCTTTAAAACCTCTGTAGATGACAGGATTTTTAAAAGCCCCCACTCCAAAAAAATATATATTTTTTAAATGATCCATGGAAAACTACAAACCTATACATCAACAATACAGTACTATAATATATAAAAATGATTTATGTACATGATTTTTAGTTTGGAAGAGTATGATCAAGGAAACATGGCCAAAGAAATAGAAAAACAAAATGACTCAAAAGTACAAATACTTCTCTAAGAAAATACCCTCTTAAAAGTTGAACTACATCCTCAAGTTCTTACTCAAAGTAAAGTACAAAAGCATGTTCTCTTACCTTTACTTAATTTCATATATCCAGTGTCTCTGCATATCAAATCATAATTTGCTTTCAGGTACTGTGTTTTAGTGAGCCTTCCACTGCTGGACCAAGGAATGTAGGCAAACATTAACTAAAGCTAACTAATGACAGCTATAATCTATTAAATGTTAGATAGTGTGATAACTGTTGATCTAACCTAGTCTGAATGCTATCACAGTGCAAACCGGTTAGGTAAATAAAAAAATGACAGATATTTCTAGCAAAAGTTAGGCCACATTTTGTGGGGTTTTTTTTCCTCCTGTTTTTTTCTGTTCTTTTTTGATGTGCTAAGAAATTGACAAATAAATACATTGAGAATTTTGGAAGAAAAAAAAAAAGGTTTGAAATCGAGACACTTGAAAACTGAAGTAAGAAATTTATTGTCCTCCATTACTTCCCACGGAGAGGAAAAAGAGAAAGAGACTTTTTTTTGTGATTACTGTTTTAATGTCAAAAAATATATAGGATTAAAAAACTACATATATCCATATCATATCCAAAGCTTATGCCATCTATAAAAACATTACACCCATACATCAAGGTGAATAAATACAAATAAATGGTATTTTCTTATATTTCATATATAAATGCACTGCAATATTTAGTCTGAAAGACTTACAGTGATACTTGCCCATGCTCTAACTGTTTCAGGTTCGGCTCTGGTAGCCCTTGCTGTTGATTGTTCTAATAATGCAATGTTTTTAAGTTCTATAAACATTGTTCTTTCAGGTGGACATGTTGGCTCAAAGCACATATCAAGAATGGTCTGATTGGCTGCTGGTAATTTTGCAACTTATGTTGATTTAAGTTAAGGTTTAGATGATAATCATCATTCAGTAAACAAAGACCGGGGTGCTTTACAATGATCATATTTCTTATATGATAGCATTCAAGCACTGTATCGCGTAATTTAGTATTTGGTTCATAGTCATAAAACCCATAGGTGTATTATTGGTGGGTGTGGGTTTCCAGTGTTTGCATGGTGTACTTGGGATAGAATACATTGGACAAGCATTTGATTTTTTTTTTTTGAGGTGGAGGTGGAGTCACACTTCAGATGTTAAATTAATTGGATTTCATGTGTTTTCCACACTAAAACACTTCTTGTGCAAATAACTTATGGTCCTGAGTGATCTCATTACAAGACTTGATAAACAAAACTTCCTTTATTCTGAAAAGGAAGTGTGACTTGGACACTTACAGGCTTTCAGTTCCGCTAGCTTGATGTGAAGTGTGAATGGCAGCTTAGCTTGACCACTCAGGCTTGCATGATACTTCTAGAGGTGTTACATGCATTCACTCATATTTATAACTGTCTTTTACTGTGTTGTGCACAAACAGTGCAGAGAATTAAGGGGGGTGGGGGTATGAATTTGACTCTGCTGTTTCCTTTCACCTCCCATTAGACCAAGTTTGTCACATCTGATTTGTTTAGCAAAGCAGCTGTGGTGTTGTCATTAGATGAAGCGTGCGTGCTGCCTTGTGTATGGTTGCCTTGTCTAAGGCTGCAACTTGTTCTCTTGCTATTGGCTGCTGAGCTGTTGGTTTGAAGAAAAAACAAAAAAACAGACACTCAGGCAGGGAGAGAAACATTAATCAAGTAGAGGGAGTGACATCACAGGACCAGGGAGAATATGGAGGAGGTGCAGCTCCATATGGGAAGCAAGATATTAACTAACCAAGCCCTGGTCAGTTTACTGATGTGCACTGTGGCCAGGAATGGGGTGTGTGTGATCTAGTTCCTCAACAGCCAGCTGTGCAAAGCATTGCACAATTGTCAAGAATTGTATCCCACCGATTCTTCTGAAAACATGAAAGAACTGCAACTTGACAACAATCGCATTAAAACTACAGCACGTAATGTGGTTAGGTACAAGAGTATCTTGGGGTTTTTTCTGTTTATGAAGAGAGTCCATGTGATTGTTCCCCAGTAGACTGTTGGCTGTTGAGGTGTCACCATGGTTGAGTGAACACTTCTGATATTTCCTCTTCTTGTCCTTTGGGGATAAAGGGAGCCCCCTCACAACACTACCCACCCCTGTGTTGTTCCCCAAGGTAGATTGCAGACTTGGCTGATGTAACACTATGGCTAAGTGAACTCATAGCAGGCACTGGCAGTGGAACGTATACTGTTGAGCTTTTATCACACAGAATTGCACCAGTATAGTGGGATGCAGCTGAGGGTCACGACAGGCAAGCACCTATGACTTTTAAGTATGAAAGCATCTCAAACATCAACACTGATGGCAGAATTGTAAAAAAACAAAAACAAAAAAAAAACAAGAAACAAAAAAAAAACCACAGCATTGTACAACCAGTGATGTTTTGCTTAAATATTGGTCTACTAATAAATGAAATCACTAGCTTCAGGGTAAATTAAAAATACAATGTCTTTGGGTTTGAAGATTTTTCTTGGTGTGAAAATGAAAATGCATACCACATACATGTTACTGTAAGTGGTGTTATTTACATTTCCTGATATCACACCAGCAACCACATCACTTCCAGCCTGCTGTCTAAAGACCTGTTACTCATATACTACACTGATAATGTGCTTTACATTACAGACATTTGAGACTGCAGCTAACTGTAATAAGCATGTGATGCTAATAAAAGTACCCCTCACATTAGTTGTGATACAGGGTTATAGCTTAGTAGAACAATCAAGACTGAAACTTGTGGTGAGTGTAATTTCTTACACAGTAGGAAAAAGATTGCGCTGATCACTGCTTTATGTGTGCTCTCACTCATCTGCGTATTTCAGATTTTTAAAAAATTATACTTCCTCTGTTCATTCATAATGATCCATTTACTCAAGGACAGTGGTGCAGTGGTTAGCACTGTCACCTCACAGCAAGAAGGTTCTGGGTTCGATCCTGCTGGCTGACTGCTGCCTTTCTGTTTGGAGTTTGCATGTTCTCCCCATGCCTACTTGGGCGCTCCGGTTTCCCGCCACAGTTCAAAGAGGTCAATTGGCTACACTAAATTACCCATAGATGTGAATATCAGTGCGAATGATTGTTTGTCTCTGTGTTAGTACTGCGATAGGTTGCCAACCTGCCCAGTGTGTACCCCGCCTCTCCCCAAAGTCAGCTAGGATTGGCCCCAGCTTCCTCATGACCCTTAACAGATAAGTAGTATGGAGAATGGATGGATGGAGGAATAGTTGCCTAGGTAGGGGATGAATGTCTATAAAGGCTGTCTAAACACTGCTGACTTTGTGCAGGCATTGCTTTAATTTGTATTGAATAATAAATAAACCATATTTTATAAATACAACCACATACTTGTAGTGGCAAGTGCCACCAATTCATGCAATTCTAGACTGATCAGTTTTGCTTATATACCAAAATGTTGCGTACTTTTCTTTCTTTTTTTATACAGTATAGAGTTTAATTATAGGTGTTTATTTGAGGGTCTCTTGTTGGCACTCTTCAACCAGCTGTAATGTTCTGATGCCATGGCAACAAACATTGTAAGGTGCCATGAAGTCTTCCTCAGAGAAATGGTTTTCTGAAACCCAGCTTAGGAGCAAAAACCAAAAATCCCAGGTGGATGTCATGGACGCCAACAGCTTGTCTAGACCATGCAGCAGTAATCTCAAAGGATGGACAATTAGGTAGTGCTAACACATGCACTTCCACCTGAGGCAATGACTACCATATAAGAACCTGTTTTTATATATAGAGAATAGTGTGTGTGTGCGTGTGTGTGTATATATATATACATACATTATATATATATATATATATATATATTTTGCACCAAAATAGAAATTTATTTATTAAACTTCAACATCACAACACTTATCAAGCCTTTTAGTTAGGAAAATATTTATTTTGTGACATTGCATAGATTTTGCA
>JAQQZR010000037.1:11285609-11304277 GCA_030068235.1 Notoglanidium macrostoma | reverse complement strand
TATATATATATCATCTTTAAATTCTATATAAAATAAATATGTATATAATATATTTGACCATTTTAGATTTCCAAACATTACTTATCCAAAAACTAATTTGTATTTGAAAAGCAAGATATTACATGCGACCACTTTTCAGATAAAAAAAAATAAAAAATAGTGAAGGCTCTTGGGCTATGCATGCATAAAAAGAAACAAGTGCGATAGTCAAAGTCTCCAGGAGAACTTGGGCAGATTCTCCAAGATGCTCAGTAAAACTTACCAGCTCATTTCATATAAAACTGTACTAATTGTACCTGGGCCTACTTAAGAAAAAAGCAAAGGATCATCACACCAAATATCTTACTTTGTTTATTTTATTACTGTTTACTGCAGGTAAGAAATTAGGTAAAAAATTCATAAATATTTAATTAATTTCATTATATTTGAAGTCATCTACACTTTTGCAGAGTACCATGCGTGTGTGTGTGTGTGACAGAAATGTGTGAACTGAAATTTAGTGATGATATTGGGCTTTTTATAAATTTTTATTTATTAGATTTTTTTTTGCCCCCAAATAGTAATTTAATGTTCAAGATCATAACACTTATCAATCCTTTTAGTTAGGAAAATATTTATTCTGTGACATTGCATAGATTTTGCAGTAGTTTTCACTAAGTTAGGATTGTTAGATATAACAAATAGTCCACAAACCCTGAAAGATTATCTTGACTCTAGGTTTATGGGTTATTTTCTGAGGTCCCAGTTTGCCAAAGGTTCTTGCTCTCGCACACTTTCTCTCACACACAAACACACATGCACACACACATACACACACCGGTAAATCTATCATTTGCTTTTCCTTATAGGTAAACAAGTAACCTGACAAGACTTTTATGTGTGACACATCAGACGTTGATGGCAGACATTGAAGGAAGCTCCATATAGGTTTGCAACAGAGTCAAGTAATATATTATGTTTGTGGTCAACTATCAACTCATGTAGGATGTCAGTACTTGAAAAACAGATAGCAAATGAAATATTTAACCTTTCAGAGAAATCTGTTTGGGGGTTTCCCCCCCCCAACATTTAAATGCAGTGGTTTTACTTATTGGAGTATTGCAACCATTTATTTAAAAAAAGAAAAGAAAAAAGAAAAGAAACCCTCAGTTTAATCTATTACAGCCATATGCTATGCCTCAAAATTCTAGTACTGGCCTGAAGGTACTGATACTGTTAGTCAGAAGAATATTGCATTTTAAAGGGCTCTTAAGTCATTTGGGGGGAAAAAAAAAGTATTTTAATGACTTAACCTCTTCAAAACAGGCTGCGACGCAATTACAATCCTACACAATTTCCAGAATAGAAAATGAGTACAAAATGAATTTAAAAAAGAGGTGGTGGAATTTGAGTGATTGATGCATTTATAATCTTAGCTTCATGAGGAAACTACACTCCCAGGAAAAAAACAGGGTACTAAATGGTTTCTTTCCCTTGTCGCTGGGGTGGTACCCTCAGGAGTAAACTTTTTGGACATCTGATATGTATCTTTCACTAAGAAAGGTACATGTAATATACTTTGAAAGTTTACTCTGTAATTACAGTCAAACTATGTATCAAATCTTTTTTACAGGTACATTATATTTACATTTCTGTGTGAAAGATACATATTAAAGGTGAAGTCATCAATTCTAAAACACTTCTAATACACTTTTTGTCAAATTCAGCAAATATTTCCTCGCAGTCCAAAAGCAGTCTGTTCTTTGTGTGTGCTGAAAAAGATCCAGCATTCATCCACAGCCCTGACTCTGTAAATGGGAAAGGGAAAAGCCCCTTTCACATACAGAACCTGTTGATGTATCATTTAAAAACAACATGGGATAGATATAATTTTTTCATTCCCACTTAACAGTTAAGTAACAGGTGTCATGTATTCCCACCTGACTGTATTTAACAGGATGATACGGAGCCTCCGCAAGATGTGTGAGACCGGATACGACATATAATTCAAAAGGTGGCAATTATATGTTATAATCTACATTGTTATGAAAAGTCCAAGCTTAGACATTAGCTAGTTAGTTAGCAACATGGCACCAGTCAAGTTGCATCCCTTCACTATTGAAAGTTCTCTTCCTACTTCTGAACATTTGTTCCATCAAAGGCTATTTATAACATTTTTGCTTCGCCAAAACGTATTTCTAAGACTTTGACGGCAGTCGCTTTACAGTAAGGCAGTCTGAGTATTCTGATTATGTAGGTGTCTGTAGTTCCGTCACAATATCACTGCATCATCATTTATGACACCACCAGCAACATTGCAACTGGTCACAGCATGTTAATCCATAGCTTCCGATTCCCAATTGAGCTGTGGCAAAAAATTACTGTTAATGTTGGGGGGACAGATTACATTTACATTTACATTTATGTCATTTTGGCAGACGCCCTTATCCAGAGCGACTTACATATATGTCATTTATACAACTGAGCAGTTGAGGGTTGAGGGTTAAGGGCCTTGCTCAAGGGCCCATCAGCGATAGCTTGGCAGTACTGGGATTTGAACTGACGACCTTCCGATCACTAGTCCAATCTCCAATCCAAGATTAATGTTTAGACTTTACTGTTTTGCTCCCATTCCCACATGACACCATACACAGCATAATAACGATAAATAAACGGTTTTCAGTGTTTGTGTGAATGGGGCAAAAATGGCTGGGACCAATCCACACAACATTGTTCCAGCCAGTCAGCAACAAGGTGTGATCATGGACGTGCACAGGACTGGGGGAAGGGAAGGGGAAGGTAGGGGAGATGGGGATGTCGTTAATGTCGTTGGCTTGGCAATGCACGTCCATGAATTTGGGAGTCAGGGCTTTTAAAGGAGCACTGAAGGGAGGCTTGTATTTGTATGGCTGTTGAGTTCCACCTTTATCTGTAAAAAAAACTTTGATAGCTCAGTGGTTTAGACATTGGACCAGTGATTGGAAGGTCGTGAGTTCAAATCCCAGAACCACTGCCCTTGAGCAAGGCCTTCAACCTTCACTGCTCACTTGTATAAAATAAGATGTATGTTAGTTGCTCTGGATAAGGGCATCTGCCAAATGACATAAATGTAAAAAATAAATGTTAAAGAGAACCCCCCCCAACAGAAAACAAATGTGCAGTTAGTACCCTCTTTTCTGAGTATAAGAAAACTAAATATTTCTAATACCACCACATATCCATCATGGATAGCGTGCTTAGAAAGAATAAACACATTGATGCTGATCTTAGGCGAGTGAGGTTTAACGTTTACTCTTCAATGACGTTTACTCAGGAATGAAACTATGACATCACTGATATGCAATGAGTTTGTAAATAGTCGGATTTCGGCGTGACGTATGTAAATAAGAGGTTCACATTTCCGTGGCTGTTAATGTTTAATTCAAAGCTAGTACACACACACACACACACTCACTCGGCATGCTATGCCTTGGCATTACTGCACTACTGCGCCACTAACCTTTAGATCCTCCCTCTTTTTCTGTCATGTTGTAATTGGCTAACCGTGTGCCAACAGCTTACATACTTTTGGACTGACGCCTACAAACTCTTGTGAAAAATAAGGCAGTGCTATCTGCACAGCCTTCAGCTTATCTCCATCCCCTAGAGTTCTCCAAGCCCTTTCTATGGAATCGAGTTTGGAATCGAAGGATGATGGCTAACATTCGCTTTTGGCATGGCTAGTCTAATTGAGCCGGGTGTTGGACAAGCAGGAGTTTTTCCTCCTCGGTGAGTTCTTGTTGATGTGTGTTGTTTGTGAGCTCAGTGGAGAAAACTTAGAGAGTCATCTCGGTACATTAACTTTCATGTTTTCTTTACACGTGATCAACATTTTCGAAACAGTTTCACGTTTTCAGTAGTTTAGGTTTTGATTTGAGCTGCGCCTTAGCACGTTTTAACTTGGACTTTGAGAGCACGTGAGCAACAGAGAGCTTGCCGTGTCGTCTACTGCGCGTGAAAGAAAGGCGTCTCATTCATAACGTGGATTAAAATGTTACAAATGTTATGAGGCACATTTAAAGACTTTTTTTTTTTTTAAAGGGTGAGAATAAAGAGTAGTCTGTCGTAAATGTCACGGGAAACTGCTCACGTTGCAGAAGCGTGTTTTGGCTCAGAATTATTAAGGGGGCTGGTAGATGTTGACGGAAGTTTCCTAAGTGACTCGAGAAGAAAGATGGGCTCGTGGGTTTGTGCTGTGTGCTGCTGCGTGGGCATGCAAGCAGCCTGCGCTTAAACGGTACAGTCTGGATGGCAGTTTTTTCCCCTCCGCTTTTTCCAGTTAATAGTTATAAATAGATCAACTAAAAACATTATTTTTTTGTCGCAGGCACTGTTTGATTTGCGCGTCGTCTTTTTCCCTGAAGAAAGTCAGAGATGTTTCATCATCATGATCCTCCGGGATATCTCCCCGGAGCCACTCTTCACCACCGGCACTGCGTCCCAAATGCCCCCCTAGTGGATATTAAGTGCACTACCTAGACTGGACTGTTTTACGCACCGCCTTATTAAAAGCACGGAGCTGTTTGTGATTGAGCCTTGAGCTCCCCGTTACCCCCACCAGCACTGTCCTTACTTTAGTGTACACAAAGTACATTTATGGCAAGAATTCGTCCAATTTGTAAATAAAATATGCTACATTTATTGCAGGTTAAGGTTTTTCCCTTCAAAGATTCATTTCCCACAATAAAACCTGTATTCTCGTTATAAATAATTAAACGTTTTAATCTTTGAATCAAATAGGGTTTGTGAACTGCAGAATGACAATCAGGAGGTCAACTTCTTCTCCAGGGTGTAAAGGGACCCCAGTACAGCGCAGGCGTGTGCTTCGGTGAACTGAAGTTGTAATATTTACCTAAATATGATTCCGTGCATCTTTAAGCCCAGCCTCCTTCCTCACTCACCTCTTTGTTAGTCTGCTCACTGTCCTCCTGAATTCCTCCTGCCTGCTGACGGTCATTCTGACCTCCTTCTGCTTCCTTAATAGAACAGCACATAAATACTGTATGTAAAACTCACCATCATTCATCGATAGCCTAGGAAAAATACACAGGTCGAGTACACAAGGAGTGCAGAAAAATTAGACTTTTATTGAAACAATGAAGGCCGAGAAGGTCTGCAGAGCGTTCTGAAACACTGCTCCAACTCAGCTGCTTTTATACAGAAAAGCATTCACAGGTTTAGTAACATGTTGACAAATTGACGATGGCATGTGCACATTCCTTGACCTTGCTGCTATCTGACCTCCACCAATATGTTCCCTGTCCTACCTAAGCATCTGGTGCAGTCACCATTGAAATCAGTTATTACCTCTATTGTCTTCTAATTTATGCTTGGTAGCCATCATTAATTATTTGCCTGACAAAGATAACATATAAAAAATATTCTTACTCGTTCTCCCATGTCTAAGTGTTTCTGACGTCCCTAAGTATGTCTTCTGTGTTGTGTGTGTGTGTGTGTGTGTGTGTGTGTGTGTGTGTGTGTGTGTGTGTGTGTTCACCACCTGTTAGTGTTAAAGCCTAGTGTCTGCATTTTTTTCCCATTTTAGCAAACCAAGGATACATACATGTGTTCCAATATGGTAATTCTTCTTAGCTGCTGCTTTTGGAACCATACATATGCCCAAATTTTAAGTGTATCTATTTATATTGTGATACATATTTGAGGATAACTATTTGAAGTATTAGAGCTACCTTTAAACCCTACACACAATTGACCATATATGACATTGAATTGTATCTAATAATGCATACATTGCTAAATGCTTGTTCCTAAAACTCTACACGTTCATACTATCCTACTCAGTATTAAGCCTGGATGAGTGGCCCAGAAAATGCATCATCTATAAGTCCTAATTCTTCCAAGTTTCGACTTACTTTTTTTTTTTTTTTTTAAAAGCACCAAAAAAATTTGGCCCGGATTTGGCCTCTCCTCTCGCTCATGCTGACTCTGTGAATGAATTCTAATCTGAGTTCAATAAAGTAGTTAAATGTTTGGACTAATACAATTACTCAGCATACAAGAAGTTCAATATTGTTTAATTACCCAAACAGGCAAAACTCCTGGATTCCTGAATGAAAACAAAGGAGGTCCCTACTATAAAAGCTAATATCAAAAAGGAAGAAGACTAACTAAACTACCACACCAATACAAAAGAATATTAAAATGAAATATAAACTATTGATATCAAAATCTCCACAACAACTAATCCTCTATGCTGACACTGCTCATGACTGATCATCAGGGTTAGCTAACATCAGATAATATGTGACATTTTATATAATAGAAATGAAATGCCAAGCTAATATTGGAAATGAACGGGAGTGCTATCAGCTAGCTAATGTTAACCACTGTAACATACTACATTAGATGTTGACACAATCTAATTCAGATCCTCCGAAGGTAACAAAGTAAATTGTATTAAACCAGCTAAATAGCTAATTAACCTATAGGTGTCTCATTTGCCTTGCATGACGCATGTGAGCGTAGAGCTTAATCAGGATGAGGGCCAAAGTTAAGGTTAAGAAATGGTATGGTCCACTTTAGAGGTGTGTGGAATTATATTAGATGATTATTCCAGGCATGAATATTGGAAATACATTGCAATATTTACAGTTACAAGTTGAAAGGATATAAATGCATTGCTGCCCAAACCCCACAAAAAAATTATATACCTTTAAAGTGTCCTAGTCTTAATTCAAACGCTGCAGCTTTGACCTCTTTAGTCATTACTATTTATGAATTAGGTGTACCCATTACAGATTGAATGGACCACACAATGGATTCCAGCAAAGTATGAACCAAACAGGCAGTTAAAAATGAGCTTATGAACTACTCTACCAGACATTGGTAAAGACCATATATACTGATTTGTGATAAATGAATTCAGGAAGTGAAAAATCGTGCTCTCAATTGCACAATTATAATTAATTATGCAACCAGAATGACGCTTCCGGGACCATGCTGACTAAAACTGAGAGACAAATACAGTTTACGTGTTTCTGCATTCTCACTACATGAATATGAACTGGGGTGTGTGCTTGTTCATTTACTACCTGATGAGGTCCAGAGGGTGCCGCCTTGGAGAGCCTGGTATAACAGGTTTTAGTGGCTGACGTAGTGTCACATACCAGCGCTATGTAAGAAGGGTTTTCAAACAAATTCTTATTGATGCCTCAAAATTGTACTAGTGAATTTAATCAACGCTTAATATTTTTTAATCCTAATCATATTTTTTGCCTTGTTAATTATGCATTATACTATCCTCCAGTAAAAAGTACGCCATCTGAATTGTTTCTTTTTCTTTTAATAGGTGTGATTTGGCACGAATATATAATCTCAAAGACAGGATAGAATGATGAACAGCAAGCAGGTGCAGAGTTTCATGGATCCTCTACCACAAGGCAAGAAAGCAAGACTAGAGGGTACCGTGGGTACTGTGGGCACTTCGGGGCAAGCCAATAGCCTGCCTCAGTACTCCCAGGACAAGTCTTTACCCTATAGACACACCTATATGTCTTGCTCTCTCAGTGGACAAGAGCTTTTAGATCTCCCCTCATCATGGAGTCCCTCTAGGATTTTTGTGAGAAATGGAGGGAGCCCTGTGGTTCATGCTTCAGCCACAGAGGGGTCAATTACAAATTCAACCATTTACAGGCCTGAAAATGTGACTTTCCCTGAGGACCATGGTTCCCCCACTGTAGCAGAGGAAGTGGTAGTAAAGCAGAAGCTTGCCTGCTGTACTAGAAGTCCAGGTAAGCACAGCCCTAGTAGTGTGGGATTAATGTCTCCTGTTCCTTTCAGGAAAATCCCTATAAGTTGCACAAGCTTCTCCCCCTCAACAGCAGAAAAATCTGGTGGACTTGCTATTCCAAAGCCAGTGTATGGACATAGTCCTTGCTGTGCTGGCCAAAAGTGCACGGTAGGTCACAGCTATAATATGGACCAAGGGCTGCAAAGGATGCCCCCACAAATGTTTGAGGATGATCGGATGACGTATTATGGTCACTGGGCATGCATGCATAAAAAGGACTCTGAAGCCTTGATGCAGCAGAGATTATTGCCATTTGAGCACTGTGGAGACAGGGTACCATTAAAGGACGTAATCACTGAAGGCTGCCATGGTCTGGGCCCAATGAAACCTCACCGGGTTTCTGCTTTTTCTGATCCACGCCAGAGCAACTATATGTATAACCACGTTCACCCGTTTGTCCCCTCTTCACCAGATCACTGCCAACGTTTCCAGATGCCCAGACAGGCACATAAGGATCTGGCTCATATGTATGATCCAGTGCCAAGGATGCAATATGGAACGCACATGCAGATTTATCAAGACTGTTCTCACACGTCTAAATATAGAGATTTACCTCAACATTCCTTGCTTTATTGTCCAAAGAATAACATTGATGTTTACAGACCTGAGAATTCTCAGCAGACATCTGGGCCACGCCCTGTTCTTCAGCCTTTCTTTAGGGATTTCAAGAATCCCTACACTTTGGTCCCTCCTAGCCACCCAGTTGTCAGATCCGTACCTACTTATCCTGCTTATAGGACACACTTAAATGCTAGACACATGAACCCGTTCAATAAGAGACCATTTTGTCCACCTGTCCTGCAGCAGGTAGAACAACCCCTGGACTTTTCCATGCGGCGAGAGCACAATGCAGATTCCAGGCAGGAACAGCCTCCTCAAGGACAGCTTGGAATTAAAGGGACTTTCCATCAAACTGAGCCCCAAGCCCACTATATGATTTCAAATCCTTTACATCTTCAAAATTCACCCCTGGAGAGTCCATGTCAGGGACAAGACAATTGTCTCTTTAATAGTCATAATCATACAACCTCTCCCACCTGCACTGGTGAAATATTCAATAAAAAGCAGAGTTTATGTTTTTCAGACAAACCAGGTAATGGTGCTGTCCTATCTAAAAAGCAGAGGTTGGAAACTGACAAAAGCTGTGAAAATGACTCTTTGTTTAAACTTCAAACAATACACCAGCTGAAAGCTAATGAGACTAAGCACCCTTCTTCCCCTCCAATGCCAGTAATTAATAAAGTCTTTAGTTTGGCCCCTTACAAAGCCTACTTAGAAGCTACAGGTGTATTGTCGCCTGCACAAGATCCCAGTTGTCCAAAGTTGGCACCTGACTCAAAGCCACCAAAAGATGAACCAGAAGCACAAAAACCAGATCCAAAAACAAATTTAGACAAAGATGTTTTTAAATTTAAAGTTAAAACTGAGAAAATGGAGCCTGATGATCGGGCATGTAAGTTAGAAAAAGAGAGCCACAGTCCTGTGATTAGTCAGAACAATCATGATGTAAATGTGAAAGAGGAACAAGACAATTTAGAATCAACTGAGGGTGACACCAAACACAGCCTATTTATAAAGAGTAGCTTTTATTCAGGTTCAAAGTCAGTTACACCTGAAATGCCAGAGCGCCCCCTTGAATGCGCTGTTGGGTCTTATGTGATGGATGGAGTTGCTACACCACCTCACGACCGTGACAAAAAAAAATCTGATTTTCCAGCCCCTTTGTCTTCCAAATCCCCAATTCCAACTCGGACAAATCAGGCTACATTCTCCCTCAGTAAAATCCCTCCTCATTGCCTTAAACTGACTAGCTTTAAAATAATTTTGCCTGAAGTCTTCAAAACTCCTGTGTCTCCGGTCCCTGAGCCTGTTCCGTCTCCTGTTGAGAACAAAGTAGCCATAAGCAGTAGACAGGCTCGGTATCAGTTCATGGAGCTTCACCAGTCACTCTGCAGACTTGTGTCCGGCTGCATTTCTCAAACCTCACGTTGTGAGCTCAGGAACTGGTTATCCAGTTTGGACCTGGATGAGTCGGCTTCTCCTGCAGCTAAAACCCAAAAAGTCTCATGCCTTCTGGGCACCAAAGCTAGGGAGGTGTGGATGAAAGATGAAGAGATGGTGAGCGCACTCCAGAAAGTTCTTAATCAGCTTGAGAGCTACGTCAAAATTCAAGAGTGTCCCTTTCCTCATGTCATCAGAGCAGGAGCTCTGTTCGTCCCAATGCTAGTGGTGAAAGAGGTGCTGTTTCATCAGGTCCAGAGCATATTTATAGACCAGGTTCTACAAGAGCATCGAGTTGTGTTACGGCCAACCACACTGTCAGAGGAGAGACAGCTAACACAACTCCACAAGCGGGCTTTTTCTTCTAAACTAAGGAGGCTTCTGTCCCTCAAACACCTGCCAGATATCTATCCAGATGTCCTCAACCTCCTCTACTATGCTGGTGTCTGCAAATTCCTTGGTGAGTTGAGGATCATTACATAAGACTAGTTGGAATCTAGATCTTGTACATTTTAAAGGAATGCAGAAATGTAGCATTTCTCTCAGATCTGAAATTAACCTGAAGGGGAGGATGAGGGGGACTGCAGTTGCAATTTCACATCAGATTTTTATTGAAAGGATAATTAATGGGATTACTTTCATCATTTCATTCCTATAGGACATGCATTTAGTTCTTTGTTTTTATTCATTTCTGCATTGAATCATGTTTCTGTAATTTTAATGTATACTAACCTTCAGCATATGATTGATACAAATTACTTCAAAGATTTGTTTAAATTAAACAAGCATTCCCTCTGATTATATTATTTTAGTAAGTTAGTCTGGCTCAATGAACTGAGCTGCCCTCCAGGCCAATCGACAGCATTCCTAAACTCAGGGTTGATCGATCTTACTCATTAAAGACCTGCAGCTGTTTCTTCTAGCCACGCAGGAGACTCTTCTGATTACACTAGTTTATTTATCTTCACTTTCAAATGACTCTTGGGTGGGGGTGGAACGAAAATGTGCAGCCACATCATCCCTTTGCAGATTAGATTGGACACCATTCATATAATGTACACACAACCATGATGTAGTCTAATAGAAATTCTAATTCTAAGCATGGTAGAGTAAGAAATCATGGCTCTTGTGCATGACTAAAAGTAATAATAGAAACAAAATTTCAAATTTATCATGTATCTGTTTTCTAGCGCTTATCTTTTCAACTCTGGGTAAAAATGAGAGTGAGCTGACGGTAAATTCCTCATCTATCATTTGCATGCAGGTCTGTTATAAACAGCAGGGTGACAGAGTGCTTTAAAAAAAGTTTTGCATTTGGTCACATTTTCTGCTTGAAATAAATGGAATAAAATGGATTATTGTACTGAGTGGGATAATGGGGAGCCGGTTTCCTCATGCAAAATGTCATGTTGGCAAGTTATGTATGCTCTTAGCCAAAGGGAGTACTCAAATCCAGGCATATTTGCATACAGGGGTGGGCAAAAGTAGGTTTACAGTTGGGAGTACATGAAACAGAGTTCATTATTACTATATATTTGTATCTTCTTCCTCTTGGTGTAATAATCAAAACCTGCTTGTCTTTTTCTAAACAACTGTAAACTACTTTTGCCCACCCCTGTATGTATAATAGCAATGGCTTCACAGCACACAGTGAACACAATCATTCCTTAATACCAATACGAGTGCAATAAATTCACTATGAAATAAGGCTTTCTAGAAGCTATGCAGAGAATTATATTTCTAATGAAGTCATGGAGAATTCATACACTCACCATCTATTTTATTAGGAACTCCTGTACAGCTGCCCCTTCATTCAGTTATCTCATCAGCCAATCGTGCGGCAGCAGCAGCACAATGCAGAAATGTCATGCAAATTCAGGTTAAGAACTTCAGTTAATTTTCACATCAAACATCAGGATGAAGAAAAAAGTGTGGTTGTGATCTCTGTGACTTTTATGGTGGCACTGTTGTTGGTGGCAGGTTGGTTAGTTCAGAGTATTTAATTAACTGCTGATATCCTGGGATTTTCAAACAAAACAGTCTTTAGGGTGCAAAAAAACCTAAAAAAACACTTGGTGAGCTACAGTTCTGTGGGTGGAATGAGTGAGATCAGACGAAAATGGCCAGATTGGTTTGAGTTGCCATAGTACCTCATGTAATCAACCTGTACAACCGTGGTGAGCAAAAAAGCATCTCTACATGCATAAACCATTTGAATTTTGAGGTAGATGGACTACAACAGCAGAAGACCTCACCAGGGTCCACTCCTGTCAGTCAGGAACAGGGAACTGAGGCACAAACATGAGCACAAATTCAAAACCAAAATCATGAGCACAAACTCACATAAACTGGACAGTTGACGATAAGAAGAAAAAAAATACTTGTTTTTCCAGTATGTTTTCAGCAGACCCTCTGCTCACATGATGATTTTTGTTTTTCACACCATTCTATGTAACCTCTAGTGACTGTTGTATGTGAAAATCCCAGGAGATCATCAGTTTCTTAAATCCTCAAACCAGCCCATCTGATACCAACAACCGTGCCATGGTTAAAGTCATTGAGTTCACCTGTTTTCTACATTCACACTGTTTGATATGAACATTAACTGATATACTTGATCTGCATGATTTTTTTCATTGTGCTGCTGCTACAGGATCGTCTGATTAGATAAGTGCATGAATGTGCAGTTGTACAGGTGTTCCTAATATAATGGATCGTGATTGTCGTCATAGAGTCTGAGCAAATAAAGTACAAAGCAGGCTTATTGAGCCACTAGAACATCTTCAATGGGACTTGGAATAAATTCTGCTTGGAAGATATTCCTTCAACTTGTGTTTTGATGATGATGGTCGAGAGCACGAACACACCATTCCAAAATCTCCAATAGGTCTTCAGTTGTGTTGACCATAGCATATGATTTACATAATTGTCCTACTCCTCAAACTATTTAGTGAGTTCTTATGCCCTGTGGTTGAGGGAACGGTCATCCTCAACAAGACCACTCCCATCAGGATAGAAATGTTCCATCATAGGATAAAGGTGATCAGTCACAATGAATTTGTATTGGTTTACAAGGACTCTTCCTTCCAAAGGCCTAAGTATACCTCACATTCTGCCAACAAAATTCCCCTATAGGACAACCAAGCCATGTTTTTTTTTTTTTTTTTTTTTCTTTTCTTTCCTTTAATCTGTCACCTCTTTGGAATTCCATTTTTCACTTTGATGAGAAGACATAGTAGTACAGCATTAATTATTCTGTGTATGTCTGTGATCACTAGCTAAGGTTTAGAGGGATAAATGGAATTATAGTGACTACATTATTAAGAGGATAGATGATAATCAATCAACTCCTCTCATTTTCTTTATATTTACAATTAGAAATAACACACTGACTGACTGTTTCTAAAAAGCTATCGCTACAGATGTTGCTACAACTTCTTGAAGCCCTAACTTGTGAGACAATAAATGTACACACCTGTAAATCATTGAGACATATCTCTCTCCAGAACATTTCTACCAAGAAGTGCACAAATTAAACATTCACTCAAAGCGTGGTACACCATGATAATGATCATTATGTAATTGTGCACGATGATTTACAGCTATGCAAACGTCATAACTTCAGCTTGTTCAGCCTGATAGAAATGCATATGATGCCTGTTTCAAGAAATACCTGTTACATGTGCTTATAAAACAATTACAACCGGTTATACCACAGTGTGGTTGATTCAATCAGATCTGATTGGTCAGAAGGTGCGCATCATGGTTGTATAACTGCATGGCTCAGACAGTAGTTCCGGCTGAAATATGATTGCTAGATTAATATCAACGCGCTTGTTCTAATACGTTACTTTTTCTTTAGTAACAGCTCCTACACTGGGACTTGTATGGCAGAAAAGGCACGTAATATAAGACTAATAATAAACAGAATTTAAAAACAAGCATCGTTGATGTGGTGATGCTTTCATTAGGAGGGTCACAGGGATTTGTATGAGCTGTTTTTAGATTAACAGCTAACAGAATATATTAGAAACCGTAACATATTCCAATGAGCACATTAATATTACCTATTGTTCATGTTGCAGCCAGAATTACTTCCAGGTTCATTAATTTCCATTTTTTTCCCTATAAAACATACTGTACAAATGTTTTATTAATGTAGTAATGTGCATATATGGACTTCCATAATACAATTACAGTAAATATTAATGACTAAGTGGTGGTCTTGAAAAGTGTCTGCGTTAGACATCCTACAGTCATTTATTAAAAATACTAAAATGACTTCCATTATTTCTATTTTTCCACTAAATCCTGAGTAGTGTCTAATAAGACAAATGATCCTTTATTGAAAAAGGCTACTAGATGAAACCGGCTTATCAATTTGAATTATTTTCTTATTTTTACCAATGTAATCCTTAGTTATGTTTTTTTTTAATTAAATACATGTTTTTTTAATTTCACATGTTTTATTTTGCTTTGAATCCTATGTTTATTTTGCAGATTCTGCTCCTACAGATGATGCACAAAAGGTACTTCCTCTTCCTCTGTTGCCCCGCACGGTTTTCTTCTGTTCACTCACTTCATTCACGAGACTAAGCTTTTATGTCCTTGTCTCTCTCATCTTCGTGCGCTTGGCTGTTACTACAGCTCTGAGTTCATACTTTAAATATAGAGAATGCTGCTGGAAAGACAGGATACCACTCATGCGCCGTTGCATGTAGAGCCACTTTGTGCGTGATGTGATCGGATGCTGTGGTGAGCTGTAGGAAGTGATGTGGTTTGGGATCTCTGTCAAGCCTGTTACACACATCCCCCCAGCAAAGAAGCGTCTCAGGCATCCGTTGATAACAGTGCAGGTGTTTACTCGGCCTAGTTATCGTACACAGCTTCCCCCACTTTTTCACCAAGGTGGGTTTTTTTTGTTTGTTTGTTTGTTTATTTTATTTTTTATATTTTTTAAAAACTTCCTTTTTACTTTATATATGCAGGAGACTTTTTCAAAAAGATGCTTTTGCCAGATAATTATTTTACACCATCAGTCATCTGGACCAGATTTTCTCTAATGGCATCGGAAAAATAAATTGACATCATTTTAGTCATTTTCTCCGGCCATAAAATTTCTTTACACTCACGCTTGTCTGAAGATCTTTTACTTGCTTACTCATGTCTGTTTCCAATCTTTCTTTATTTTTATATTCCTATATTCCTAATCTTGGTGAAGGAGCAAAAACTAGCCAAGTGGTATCCATAAGCTTTCCGTAATCTGCTTGTCTCTCTGGTTTTCTCTGATCCCTTCATACAACTAATGATTATTTGTTTAAGTTGTTTTAATGTTGCACAAGAAATTGTATGCTATTACACTATACGGTACCACACTCTTCCTTGTGGTTGGGGTGAAACCCTCATGTTTTGTTCATAGTATTTATTGTTGCCATGGAAACATGAACGTAGCGCATGTTTTACAAATGATTTGGGATATATCTTTGGAGGTTTAGTTGGTTTATTTGGAGTAAAGATCTAAAGATTTTAAAGGTACTACATGCACGTTTTTCAGGTAAAAGATGCATAATAAAGGTACATACACAAGCTGTGCTCTTAAGGTCTTACCCCAGCGAAAGCAAGGTTCAGTTTAGTACTGAGAGTCTAGAGAGTTTTTGTTTATTTGCTTGAGTAAAGAACAATGACTCTAACTTTTCCCTTGTTTCTCCATAGGAATAGAAGAGAAACCTACTTTTAAAACAGAATATGTGCAATGCTCTGATGAAGCTGAAAGTTGTTTTAATGGGTTTGAGGTGCACTGCGTATCGCCAAGGCCACACATGCCAGATACTCCCACATGCCTGGAAACCTCTTGCCAAAAAAGTCTTAGAAGCAAAGGGAGGGTAAAGGGTGCTTGCAAGCGAAGGTTTTTAGGAAATGACGCGTCCTCTGAAGAGGATGGGCCTGCTGAGGAATCTGACAACTGGACATTCACCAACTGTTTGGAGGTAGAAAGTTGGGAAAATGTACCAGCAGCCTGCACCGATGTAGAGGCTCACATTGAGGTGATGATCGGGTCAGACGCTGAGCAAGAGCCTGAGAATTCCTGGGGCCGTCCCTTGACCTCTGACGACCTCTCATCAGAGAGCACTGACATGGATACAGAGATGACCTCGTTGTCATCATATGGCAGACACGTGTCCAGCAGCACTAAGAAGCGCTCGGACATGGTCCTAAAGCTCAGGAAAGTCTATTACACCAAAGGCCGACAAGGCCAAGTGTCCCACTACCAAAGAGTCCCAGAGCGGTCTGAGGGTCAGAGAGGGAGACACAGACGCTGTCACAGAAAAAAGAAACGTAGAAGTGCGGAGTCTAGTATGCGAGACAAAGTGAGGAATTTCTCCTTACGATCACAGCACTGCCCCTATCTCTCTGCTCAGTGTTCTTCAGAGTACAGGAGGAGATGGGTACTGCGCTCAGCAACTAAGAAAGCCCTCCTGCCCATGAGGAACAGCTACCCAGATCTAGTGGGCAAAAGGATCCGCCATCTGTATGAAGAAAATGATAAGACGGAGGTGTGGTACAAGGGTGTAGTGCTGCGTATCCATGAGTCCCACCCCAACCCGCTGAAGACTGTGTTTGAGGTCAAATATGACAGCGAGCCAGAGTGGCAGTACTACCTGGAGCTGCTAGTGGACTACAAGAAAGGGTGGCTTCAAATTGAGGACTGAAGTACTGTGTAGAAGCGTAAACGTTTTTAAACTGTGAACATTTTTGCATTTTCTTTGCATCTTTTCATTTTAAAATGTGAATATTTTAACATGCTTTTTTTAATTCTGACAATCACATTTTAAAATATATTTATAAAGAGTTGGGTCTGGTGAAAGATTTAAGAGCTGCTGTACCAGTTTTGGGCAGTTATATGTTTGGGATAAACCCAAACCCATATGTTTCAGATGCTGAACATTCCAGGACTCTGATCAAGTACCAAAGGACTTGTAATGGTTACCTTTCTCTTTTTTTTTCTTTTGGCTCACTGTCTTGCAGTGATCAAACCAGCCTTTGCTATCGGCAGTGTGAAGTGCCTTTCTATCAATCTTGCTATTAAAAACAACCAGTTTGTTTAAAATTTGGGGAAAAAAAGAGATTAACAGCCATGTTTGGAAAGGTTAGATCTGTTTTCAGACCCAACTTTGCATTTCAGTAATGTTAGAGGATTTTTTTTTTTTCCTGTCCTCCATCAAGCTATTAAAACTTCATTTGGGGGTTACGTTGGCATGGAATTGCTGCTGAGGAAGACGCGTTTTGATTTGACTTGTTTAATTTTTTTTTTTTTTTTAATATCTAGGTGTAGCACGAACCCATTTTATACTTATTCATTTAAGTTCATATGTGTTAAATTCCCACTTCTGTTTTTAAAACTGCTTTAGAAATTGTCACAGCTCCCTCTTATGGTTAAATTAATATCAGGTTTAGGCTCTTATTCACTTGTAACGGATTTCATACGAGGTTAAAACCCAATGCACTGTCTGAAATTTTAATATGCTTCAGCTTTACAAAGTAGAACACTGAGCAAAAAGAACTGACAAAAAAAATAAAAATTTTTGCAACATTTTGCACTTTAATATTCATTTTCTCCAAAACAGACAACTAATTTATTTCACATTTTACACTATGTATATAAGAAACCAAACATTTGAATAGCATAAAGATATGTAGAAAAGTATTAAAACTTTCTCTCTTTTTTTTTTTTTTTGATGTCTGAACCAAATAAAAGTAGCTGCTTTTTTTGTTACTGTGAATATTACACTGGGGTCGTGGCGGACGACGAGACAAGACTGAATATACTGAGTTCGTTGAGAAGCAACCGGTCTGACAGATGCAGTAACATCCATGGAAACAGCCTCAAGATCACCAGATACTTTCACAAACTCCACTTCCACATGTGAAGGGAATCACAGGGACTGAAAAAAGCTTTGACTAAATCCAATCAGTAGAGATAAAAACACCTTAGTAGTCAAATTAACAATGTTTATGTGCAAGACCCCTCACTGCTCTCAACCAGCTGTGTATTTCAGACGCACATGGAACACCTCGCTGAAGGAGCGCTCTATTGACACCACCTGAACCTACCCATGTATATTAGAGAATGCCTTTTTAAAGACCGTATTAATAACATTTTGTAATGCACATCCCTTCTGTCCAGACCATTTTGTAGACCGACACTGATCAAGAGCTCACATGCACTGGTGCTGTGTACACAGATGCCCCATACACACATTCAAAGCAATCAACACTCTGGCGTGTCATTCTCGTAAGTCTAACGTGTTAAACCAAGCGTACTCTAAAATCTCCAACCATGATGACATGTAGGCTCAACCATATCTGCTACCATACTACTAAAGCTTTTGATGACACTCATTCCAAGTGACGCATGTTCTCATGTGTATAAAGGCGTAAAGTACTATTAAAAAATAAGAAGAAATCAGAGCAACTTGTTAAAAAAGGGTGGGAAAAAACAGCGCTCGTACAATGAGAATCTTTAATACACATGACCCCTGAGCTAAACATGGTTAAAAGCACATGAAATTTCACAGCAAAACAAGAGATGACCGACTACCAGATCTGCACGGTTCAGTATACAGGTGCTTGACATTGGCTCAATTCAGACAACTTGCTTTCACTAATGCTATTAACTGAACAGTTCCATTCATACATGTCGATGCCTTCAAACCTGCTCCTCAAGTGCACCAAAGAACATTTTTTGGGAAGAACAGGAACTTTAAGAGAGAGAGATGAAGCATATAAAGGTTACATTCATGCAAACATTTTATATATTCAGGTGTAATATTTATATATA
>JAQQZR010000037.1:11262651-11285509 GCA_030068235.1 Notoglanidium macrostoma | reverse complement strand
TAAGTGTGTATGTATGTATGTATATATATATATATATATATATTTATATATATGCACACATATACATACACTAAACATATTATATATAGTGTGTTTGCATGCATGTAACCTTATATATGTGTATATATAAATATAATGAGTGAATGTCACTCAGTTTGGCTCCCAAAAGTTATCACTTTAAAATGAGATCACAGTTCAAAATCTTTTTACTTGGAAAAAATCCACAAACCAGGACAAGCCCGGTTGAGTGCCATATTCTTTGTGGCTGGCATGTGTTCCTACAGGTACTGTCTTACAACTCTCAATAAGAATTGTGTGAAAACATTAGCGTTCTACTTCTCGTGCTCTTCAGGACAGTGAGCTCTCGTTGCTTTTACCTAGTTAGACTTGCAGTAACCTAAACGTTCCTCCTTGGCATACTGCTTTTTTTTTTCTTCTTTTTTTTTTGGCAGAGTTCAGTCTTCAGTCTCCTGTAGCCGTGCTCCGGTTTGACGGAGTGACGAGATAGATGAAGAGATTTGGACTCCTGTTTTGGGTTAAGCATCCAACGTCCGAAACTCTTCGGAGGAGGGACGAACAAGGGGCGGGGTGAGATACTCAATCTACACAGCAAATATACATCTGGATTTTTTCCTTAATATTTGAAAAGAATAAATATTTCCTTAAATTTAAAAAGTATGCAAACACGTGCCACTCCTGCTCTTTAACTCCCATGCATATGCATTATGTACAAATTGAAAAATACCAATTTGATTTTTTTTTTTTTTTTTCTTTTTTTTTAAGCAAACATTCAGCAACCCAGACATGGACCTGACCATGCAAGAGGACATGATCAGGACAATTAAAGCCATTATGATAAAAGCCCACTGCCCGCACACAAACAAACAGGCCAAAATAAAATAAAATGAACTCAAAACATCCATGAAAAAAGTAACAGATGATGGGGAAGAAGTGTTACAACACCAGCCTGGACAAGATTTTTTTTTTTTTTTTTTTGTTTTAAACCATCTACTTGCTTTTCTGAATCTCAGTCTTCACGCTTGTTCACTGTTAACAATACTGCTGTACACATTATTATTTAGTTTATTTTGAATTTTCCGTTTTCATTTAAATATAATTTACTTTCAGTTTGAAAACCGAAACGCCACGGGGGTGGAGGGGTGGGATGGTGGGACGGCGGGAAGGATTAGGGCAGCAGCTTGAGGCTTGTGCTGCCCTGGTTCAGTTGCATCGGCGCTCTAGTTGGTGGAGGCACTCTCCGAGAGTCTGTAGTAGGAGGACGCTGCCTCAATCCTCGATGTACTCCCACAGGTCTTTTTCATAGCCTTCGTGCACGTGCTGCAGCAGAACTCTCCGTCGGCTCTCACAGTATCTGCACACAAGAGTTCGTGTTACACAGGATGCATGATGACTCACGATCATTACATTTAAAGCATTTTATTGAGAGAGAATCACACTGCCATGGAGACAGACAGCAGTCTTTTACTCATATGACGACAAACACAGCCTGAAAGCACACAACTACTTACGTTCGGCAAAACATACTTAAAACGGCAACTGGCCAGACATAAACTCATTACATTACCAGATGTCCGGATTTCAAAGCAAGTCTAAATAAAACGAAGAGAATATTTTAAACTTGTACTGATTCCTCAGGCATTCAAAAAAGCGCTAAATAATACCGACAGTATACATCATCTGATGTTCACACAAATTTCTACCGATACTACATTTATTCAAGTTTTTTTAAATAAATTGAAATTTATTCTTTCAGAGTGTTTAATATTGAAGGTGACTTTCTTTTCTGTGGTTGTATCATCACCTTTTCCACAAACAGCAAAGGTTATTAAAATTATGATGATTGCATTGGTTGTATTCCTTCCTAAGGGATTACTTTTTATAGGAAAATTTTTTTTTTTTTTTGCACTCAGTCATGGTGTGAACCTGGATTATCAAAACACCATTGAGAAGAGCAGAGATTTTATTTGGGGGAAGTCAAAGTTTAGAAGAAAAAAATATATATATATATATTTATAACAGAGACGGTGCCTTTGGTGCACAATAACAGAACAGCCATCAAACACACTAGCAAGTTCAGTTAGGCTGCTGTTCTGAAATATCTTAAAAGATCTCTCAGTGGGATAAATGCAGCCAACAGCTGTGAACCAGTCGGGCAAAGTCTGACCCAGTTGCCCAGGTTTAGAAGTCATTCCAGATCAGTCTTTCTAGTGCCTTGGAGAATACTTCGACCAAACCGTATTGCATCACACTCAGCTCAAAAATGATCATTAGCTCACTTAAGAAAATCAGCAAAAATGAAGATGAACACATGCAATTGATGTTTTTAGAGCTCAAACATTAAATGAGGCCAACATATCAAACATCTCTTTTTCCCCCCCCCCAAAGATTAGATTAAATTAGGCTTGTGATTTTTATCCTGTTCACAACTTAACATTTTGAAAAACTTGTCTTAAATGACTTAAATAATCCAGATCCCATGGCTTAAAAATGTTTTTTTTTTTAAATATGGGTTATTGAAAAATATAGTCATGGAAAAAAGAAAGTACACCCTCCTTTAAATCTATGTTTTTATTCATCAGGGCCTTAAAACAATTGTGTGGTGCCCACCAGCTTCTATAAACAACCATCCAACCTCGAGTAACTGCAGATTTCATTACATAGTAATTTTTCATAAAAAAGTAAACCCACTTGCGGAAACCAGGTAACACGTAGAGCCACTTTTAGCAAGAGTGACTTTTCATTAGTAAACATTTTCTGTAGGAGTTGATTAGTCTCTCTGGGGTGATTTTGGCCCCACTCTTCTTTACAGCATTGCTTCTGTTCATTCATGTTTGAGGGCACTGATTTATACACAGCTCTCTTAAGATCCCACCACAGAATCTCAATGCGGTTGAGGTCTGGGCCTCAACTTGGCCATTCCATCACCTTGTTTTTTTTCTTCTTTAGCCATTCAGATGTTGATTTGCTGGTGTGATTGGGACCACGGTCTTATTGCATCACCCAATTCTGCCCCAGTTTAAGCCTCTGGACAGATCTCACATTTCTCTCAAGAATATTCTGGTTTAAAGTGGGGTTCATCATTGTCTCAATGACTGCAAGATTCCTAGGATTTCCGTTACCAGTTCCATCACCGCTCCACCACCAGGCTTCACAGTTATTTGTGGTGATTTGCTGTGTTTGGTTTTTGTCAAACATGGTGCTGTACAGGATGACTAAACATCTCCACCTTGGTCATAACAGACCAAAGGATATTGTTCCAAAACTTTTATGTTTGTTCAGATGCAATTTCTGTTGTGCTCATATTCTTTTTGGAGACAATGGGCTAGCCATCCTTTCATGAAAGCCAAAGGTGTTTAGCCTTTTTCTGATTGTGCGGTCATGAACATAAACATTTAATGTGCTTACAGAGGCCTATAGATCACATAATATAACTCCTGGTTTTTCCTTATATATTTAAGCATTAAATGGTCTGTGCTTGGACTGAATTTCGCTGGGATGCCCACTCCTGGGAAGACTATACTTATATGTACACAATACTTCTCACTGCAGAATGGTGAATTTCATACTGTTGGAGAAGGCCTTATAACCCTTCCTAGATTGATGAGCAAAAACACTTGCTTCTCTGAGGTCATGGCCGATAGCCTTTCTCTTTGCCATGATGTAGACACACACCTCAGTGCTACAGAACAGCAAACTGCCAAAGGTACTCATTTTAAAGATGTAGGCACACTTCTTGAGGATTAATTAATTAATCTGTGGGTTTTTGTTGTCACCAAAGGTTATTTGTTTTGTTTATAGAAGTTTGTCAGGACTACACAATTGTTATTTTAGGCTCTGATAAATAAAAACCTCCATCCTGCATTTTACTGTGGAGAAAAAGACTGCCCTTTCGGGAAATTTTGGAAGTTTCATCTATTGCCAAGTCTTAACCTCCTGACAAGGGCAACTATGTTTTAGGCTAAAATATTATATTCTCTTACTTTATAACAAAATCCCCTGGACCCCTATCAAAAGGAGTACATCCTTAATGCTCAAGTTGATCCTATATTATACATATAAAGTATAAAGCATTATATGGTGTGAGAAGAGTAAAAAGTATTATGTTAATTCAAAGTGGTTAAGACGTTGGCCTAGTGATCGGAAGGTTGTGAGTTCAAATCCCAAGCTGCCAAGCTATCGCTGATTGGTCCTTGAGCAAGGCCCTTAACCATCACTGCTCACTTGTATAAGTCGCTCTGGATAAGGGCATCTGCCAAATGACAAATGTAAATAAATGTAAATGTAAAAAACAATGATCAGCTCAGCTACAGAGCCAAGTGTACCATCTCCAGCACCACCAATGGTGAAGGACACCAGTTTAAAAAAAACAAGGACACAATGTTTGATGCAAAGACTTGAGCTCGTCTGCACAAACTAATGTATTTACAGTGGATACTCTGTAAACAAATGGAAGGTTTTTGTGGAGGGAAAAAAAAATGACACTAAGATAAACCACCTTCAATCTGAAACTGGAAAGTATACAAATAAAGTGAAAAGCAATCAGAAACTTTTTTAGGGGAAAAAAAGGGGAGAAAATTTTTTATAGTAACCTAGTGTACACAACCCTAAACTAATACTTTGTTGAAGCAATCTTTATTTATTTTTTTATTACACCACTCCATCTTTGTGGGTAAGAGTTTATCAGCCTGGCGCATCTAAACTTGGCAATATTCTCCCACTCTTTCTTGCAAAAACATTCTAGCTCTGTCAAATTGGAAGAGCATGTCCTGTGCAAAACTCACTTCACTCTGACTAGGCTATTCAAAACCACTGACCTTCTTTGCCTTTCCTTTGCTGATTCGGAATTGCACTTTGGCTGATTGTGGAGATGAAAGATGAAATTCTATTTCACCTTCAGCTTACTAGCAGACACCTGCATGTTTTGCACAAAAATGACTGGGATTTATAGCTTTTCATGCTTCCCTCCTCCTGGCTGAGGAAAAGCAGCCCTAAAGCATGATGCTGCCACCACCAGGCTTCACCGTGGGTATGGTGTTCTTTTGCTTATGCATATATATATATATATATATATTAAAGGTACGTCCTGTTCTTGGTGAGGTCCCTGTGGTGCTTCATATTCTCCACTTTTAATGATGGTCTTCACAGTGTTCCTTGGCACATCTAATGTTTTGGAAATTCTTTTACCACTCTCCTGATTGTTCGTGAGATACCATAGCGGCTTGGAAAGCTCTTTGCAGACCATGGCTTCAATAATCAGATGAAACCAAGATGATGTGAAGAAAATCCTACAGCTGATCTTTTTATTTGGAGTTCATCAGATTAATTTCATCGACGTCAGCTGTATGACAATTACTTCTTGAGATTACTTCTTACATGAGATTAAACATGATTCTGAACACCATCACATCCCCAGATGTACGTGTGTGCACACTAACCTATGCAGCCTATACAGGGTATTGTAACCTTTTTTTTTAATGATTATTTTTTTAAATGTTCCCCAAAATGTTTCTGATTTTGCTTCACTTCATTTTTATACTGTGTAATTTCACATTGAGGGTGCCATTTCAACATGGGTGTGTGGACTTTTTGCATGGACTGTGTGTAGGCATGACGGACTACTGGCATGGGCAAATCTGGACATTTCCAGTGTTATAATGAAAGTGAAAGAATAGGCGGGTCACAAACCCGGTCCATCAGGTAGTTTGCATCTAAAAGAAAATAAAACCTAACAACAGCCTTTCAAGTATAATTTGATGTTGCATTTCAGTCTTCATCCTGCTTTTTGGCAGAACATAATGGGTGCCACTTTGAAAAGAGTAGAACATGCTAATCGAGTAGGGTAAAATCACTTTCTTTTGCTTTAATTGGGCACTTTTCAAAATACTTTCAGAGAAAACACAAAAAGGTTCTCTTCCCTCCAGCTCTGCCCCACTCATACACTCAGAATCAAAAGCACTAACGCTGTAATCAGTGAATGAAGCTGACTTGAATCAAATACAGCCAAGCATACCAACAAGAAACCAGCAACTATTCATTCCCTAGGACAGCTCCTGTTCCAGCAACATGGGACAAATCGTGAAAATGTCAAACTTACGTAAAATATTTACATAATGATGATGGAACAATGCAAACGACTTGCTTTTATAAATTCGTCAGGTCGGACACGCAATGTCAGTTGTCCAAGGTTTCTGTGCTTAGTTTTTCAACTAAAATCCTTTCAATTTGGTTTGGAATGCAGAAAATCAGTGGCATCAATAGACCCACCTGTATTTGTCTTGTACTTTCTGCTTGATGTCCTGCAGTGAATCTTGGGAAATGTCTCGCTCTAGATATCCAGACAACACCTCGGTGGCATTCTCTAGATCAGCCTGGTTGTTCTAACGAAGAAAAAGCACACACCACATACTCATACATACTCATGCTTCTTCAGATCAGGTGTGCTAGTGCTCGGTCACCAACACAAAGCTGACGTCATATTCTTACTAAAATAATCTAAAATGATCGCGTAAAAGAATCCGAGCAGTCTACCACAACGACCTTATGAGATCTACACCTTACCTCAAAAATAATGGACTGGTTGTTCTTCTTGAGGTAGAAGGCAAAGACGTAGGTGAACATGAGCGTGGAGCGGCACTGGCACAGCACATCCACAGCCTTCTTCAGGAACTGCACCTCGATCCAGGACATGTTATGCTGCTGCATCTCCTCCATCTTCTGCTTGACCTGTGCGTACAGCTTGTGCTCGAAGCGCAGGCTCTGCATGTGGTTCATGTAACGGTTGCAGTAAAACAGGTACCTCTGCAAGGCTGCTCTGGAGCGCTGCAAAGTGCACATACATATACAGATCTTTATCACCAGAGCTCGCTTTGAAAGAACAGCATTCAACCAAAAACTGAACAACAGATCTGCGAGTTTGGCTTACTGAAAAATTTGTTGTAACTGTAAATATACCTTGGCACAACTTGGCCTACCTCTTGTGCATCCCTAGCTGCCTTGGCATCATCTTCATTGTAGCGATTGCAATTGTACCTGGAATGACAGCAAGTATGTTTTATTCTGGTGTCTTTTGTACTAACAGAAAAGGGCTACTCATAATTTTTTTTACACAGATCGAGTAAACTTGGTGATGTAATTCTGAAGAACCACAAGACCACTGAACTCACCAGGCTGATCCATGGGGTTCCCACGGGCCTAAGCAGACCCAGCAGAACTCCGCTTTGCAGTTCTGGTTCCGACACACCATGTGGTTGCAGCCGCCATCCTTCTCTATGGTCACGTGGCATTTAGGACATTCCTGCAGCACAAGAGAAATATGATCAGATCTTGCAACAAGGCAGAGTACAGAACACTTAGAACACTTGGGATCACGCCACACAACTGACCTTAGTGTTTGCTGCAATCCAATTGGACGTTTCACTGTCGTCGTCACACTTTTTAATCCATTTTCTCAACCACTAAATGTGGGGCAAAAAATGCATTTTTTTTTACAAATGCAACAGAGAATTAGAAGCAACAAGTGCTGCACAGGAAGAGTTAATGATGATTCTCATGCAAAGGAGCGACGAATCTACGTCAAAAAGGACGCAAAGGGACAGGATGCTTCCTTTGTTTTTGCCAAAGCTCCTCCTGCAATAACAAAGCATGTCTCCAGAGATGCTCTTAGCACAGACACACAGAGAGGTAGCACCTGTTTTGCTGCTCTCCTCAAAGAAATGGCCATGTCTCACCATAAGCAAAGCTTTACACATCTTTTGCAGCATTCTCTACATTCTTTACAAACAACTATCCTAAAACATTTGCGGTTTTTCAAGATACTTAAAAGCACTTTCAGATTCGGAGAACACAACGATCAGATGCCAATCAGTTAGATTATCTGGCTAGCTTGTTGCATGTTGTGACAAACTGTCAGTGAGAAATATTTTTGTATAGCAAATACAGAATAGTAAAATTATAATATATATAGTAAAATTATGAAGTCTCTTCTAATCGAACAGCAGAAAAACAACAAATGTCATACGACCATTAATCATTGTGCTTAGCCCTGAGGCTGGATCCATTTCTAAGCAATAGAAATAGTTATGTGATGTTGTCATACCTTACACTTTACTGGGTCATGCCAGTTCTCTCCACAGTTGAAGCTGCATTAGGGAATGAATTGAGAACACATTAGCATGAGTAATCACAACAATACTTTACATTTTTTCAAGTCATCATTTTACTGAAGTCCAGTGCCAAACAATGAAAATTTTTCGTTCCAGAACTGGAGCCTGGCTTCTCAATTCATACTGCTTGCAACTTCAGGCATCTAATTCACTGACTTCATCTGCCCCATGACTCACTCGTTCAATTCACACTAGTCAGTTGTCATTCGCAAACAAGTTGGCTCTTTTACCTTTTTATTTATTTATTTATTTTTTAAACAAAACAAAAAATCAATCCATTTAGGAGACAAAAGTCCGTTATTTCTGATAAACGGAGCCGAATGATATGAATCTATAAAAAGAGACAGAATTCCCATTATTAACATCCATCAACACTGCATATGATCTAATGAATTTTATTGGCACGACAAAATGAGCTTAGTGCTTGTGCCATGCACCAGGTTTAAGGTTTAACTCACTCTCCCGCTCCTCAGTGATCACTTCAGGGCAGCCAGCAGCCGATGATTGACGTGGTGTTCGAACACCAGGCCAATACAGTGTTTGAGTCAACAAATGATTACAAAGGTTCTGAAAGAATTCACTCAATATTTGCCCTTTCGTCAGAGATGATAATCTTTAAATCAGTGACGCCAGCAGTAATCTGTGAGAGAGTGGAGGCAGGCCACAGCAGGTAAATCGTTTTATTCCAGAGTGCTGTTCTAGTTAGCGGGATTAGGGAGGAAACTTTAAACAGGAAGTTCTGATGAGTGGACAAGGCGACACAGTGACTCCTGAGTTCTGGTCAGTCAGGTGCTTCACCTGATACCAGAGCCAACTCCAGCAATGCCAAGGTTTTATCAGATAATCTAAATATGTGGGGCTCAGAGGCCTCTTACCAGAACTGCCGGCCACACTTGCAGCGAACAGGTTTGGCATCGGGGTACTGGACTTTGACTACATGATGGCAGTCAGGAGCTGGACACCATTTTAACAGTCGATTGCACTGCACAGAAAGTAAAAGGAGTGCATCCAAATTTGCACAAGACAAAACAACTCCTGAATAAGGCCATTTCCATGTATGCAGTCACATGCAAAATACTATTTTGAATAACTATTCAAACAAGATGTTCAAAATTAGCATTTTAAGACTTTATTTTGAGGGTTAACTTGGGTAAAAGTCCAGGTGAAAAGTAGAAGCACTTACCTCTACAAAACTATTGGTTATTAAATGTTGGTACTTCAGCTTCACTTTTGAATCTGTTATCAGCCGCCTGGAAAAAGACGTACAGCAAATAACGTTATTCTGCCTTCTTTGTTGATTTATTTATTTAAAATAAATCCTTTCCGGTGGTGAAAATCCTGCCTCCTGCTCCACCTGATATACAAAGAACTTTCCTGCAATTTCTCAGGATCTGGTCACAATCAAGTGCATGCGTGTTTGTGTGTGTGTGTCTTTAACTAAAAAGATACTTAATTGAATCTACTTAAAAACTGAGGAAACAATTTGCATGACTATATGCACCAATAGGTTTTTTCCCACCTTAAGTAAATTAACTTCAACTTAATATTCGATACAAAAAATATAAAGGAAAATTCTAGATTTGCTATACACTGAACACATCTGGGCTTGAGATCAAATGTTGAATATTAGACAATAGATCAGCTTTTCCACATATTTACATCTACACGTGTTAAACATGGCTCCCTGTTTGGCAGAACACCCACTTTGTAGGTGAGAATATCTGGATTTTCTGTGATGCTTTTCCAGGCTTGTATTGCAGCTTCTTGCAGTTGTTTGTTTTTGGGGGTTTCTCTCTTCACGAAGTCCAAATTCATGCACAATCTGGTGACGGACTTGGCCAGTATAAAACCTTCCAGGTATTTCCCCTGATGAAGTCCTCTGTTGTGTTAGCAGAGTGTTTTGGGTCGCTGTCTTGCTGAATGATGAAGTTCCTCCAAATTAGATTGGATGCACCCCTCTGTAAACTGGCAGACAGAATGTTTCTGTAAACTTCTGAATTCATTTGTTTGCCAATTCCAAGCTGACCATCCGATTATTACTGCAATCAGTTTGCGTCTTTGGTTTGGTATGGCCTCCATATTTATGCTCTTGAAGTCATCTCTGAACAGTGGGTTGTGGTCCGTTCACGCTGTACTATAACGGTTGTTGGTAATGTCACTAATTCCCAAATGTCTTCAGTGTATGGCAAAAACAAGAGAATTGTCCTTGCCATTCCAATACATTCAAAAGGGACTGTATGTCCAGTATCTGGCCTACCTTAATAACAGCACCAGCTATTGTAGAATATATTTTGAACATATTGCTCATACATGTGCACAGTTATGTCTACAGTATATGCACTAGCATTTGAATACCTAGCTAACCGTCTGAGAAGCCAGTATTTGAATACTGAATTCTATATTCAGTTATTTCTTTATGCCACTTGAAGCCTTTGCGAAATTAAGAAAAAGTAAAGCTGTCCCTGGAAATATTCTGATGCAGAAAGTATAGTCTGGGAATCCAGATACAAATTCATATCCAATAACTTTCCATACAACTCCAGTGAAACTACAACAGACCTTTTTGAGTTTTATGGTTTCTTGAGAACATGACAAGCTGCTTTATTTATGTTACTAACTTTAAAAGAAAGAGGGGACAAAAGTGGAATCAATGATTACATTATGAACATCTATACATTATTTGAAGCAATGTTCTGCTTTTGTGTTACAGTAATACATTATAAGTACATGTGAGTGTATGTAATATAGTATTGCTGACCACCCCTCACCCAAAAACCATTATATCAGACCTATTACATCATGTTATATCGATCAGTGGCTTAGTAACGCTTATCAGGTCAGAAAGTAATGAGTGCTTACTTTAACTGTCCCCTCAGCCCAAACCTGACCCTTATGCTATACTGGGTTTGCACATGATGTACATTTTAAACCAGAATATGTGTAGCACATTTCATTTTACACTAATCACAGACTCCCACGTTCGCTTCCTGATGGGTCGTAATGAATCAGGGAAGGACACGTCATGACTATCACGTGACCCTGTTCTGCAAGAAAACAAACATGAGCAGCCTCGACTACCAGTGGTGGATGCAGCATGGATACACACTGAATTACAAGTGTTGCTGAGTTTGTTGTCTTTTTAGCAGCTGTGCAGTTAAATCCTGCATTTAATCACACTACAACTGCATACATGCGCAGGAGGTAAGTAAGGTAACTATTCGAGCGATCTGCAACTAGGCAACCAACTGCAGAATGGACAATCTGCTTCCTGTTTATACCGGCATGCACACTGTACATGAATGGTCACGTAATAAGCATTTTCCCAAGGGTTAGAATGGACGGAGATTACGTCTGATACCGAGCCGAAACGCTTAACTGGATGAAGATCTCATGGATGATATTTCATTTTAAAATGTTGTTTTAAAACTAAAACGTAGTAATGTGGACGTAGCCTAAAGGTTTGTTAAGCCAATGAGATTTTCTCACCTACACTGTGAGAGCAGGGCTACAGGCACTCGGTAAAGCTTTTACTGTGTCTTTAATGTCTACTCATTATTTCTTTTTATACCACAGCGCTGTTGAATTCTCAAATTCGATTTGTCAGGGGATGTTGACTAATTTTCCATAACAGGAACACCCTATACAGTTCAGTTCAGCAAATAACAGGTTAACACTCAAACATCATTTCTATACCAACAACTACTTCACAGGGACCTCTTTGGTGGACACGCCATATGAAGGGATTTAAAAAATGCGCATCATTTTTGATGTAGTGAAGTTTTCCGTGAGATGTTTATTTAGTGTTTTTGGCAAGACCCTCCATTGTCAGCACTTTGTAGCAGGTAGAGGTAAAGCTGGGGCTTGAAGCTTTTCAGGAAAGTCTTCAGGACAGAGCGCAGTATAATCAATAAAAAAAATTGAATCAATTAAAAAATCAATTAAAAAAAAAATTATAAAATGGCATTCTTTAATGAATAAAAATCATAACCATTGACAAATTGCTGCCACTTTCAGCTGTTATTAGAAAATAATCAACTTTGGGGTGCTAATGACGCTCCGCATCACATTACACCCATTCACTTATTATTTTCCTAGAACACCTCTCCCTGATGCGTTTAATTCCTTACGTAGGACATCCATCAAACATAAACACGTGCATTCCTCCCGTAGGAGGAAAGATTAAAATGTGTCTAAAAATGTGATATATCTCTATTATATTTAAAGATGCTATATTTCTTCAAAATCTTAGTAGATAACCAAATATATTTATTTAAATGTATTCATTTTGATGAGCATAAGAACACTAAAATTAGGCAGAGGTCTACAAGAGAAAATCAAAACAATGAAAAGTAAATTTTTTTTTCTGCTATAAATGTACAACCTTTACGTATTCATCGATGCTACTCCTTTTACACGCACTCTTCAGATTATGCACGCATACCAATACCTGTACCACAAGATGTAGGTTAATACAATTACTGGGAGCTTTACATGAAGGTGGGACAACAGATTATCCCCTGTGCTAACAAACATGTCACTCAGCTGGCATAGATGTACACTGAGTATCCTTTTTCCTCTTTAGAGTTTCCCCAAAAGGGCTTTAGATCATGACCACATCCAGAGAATTCACAAGAAATGTCCTGACCCAGAGCAGGATCAACACCTGGTCACACGCCTTCACACACACAATATCACACACACACTTACATAACTGTGTTGTCATCAACCAAGATATCACAGCCATGTGCAGGACATGAAATGGTCTGGAATGAGAAGATGGAAATACAGAATATTTTTAAAAAGTAAATCAAAGGTTATTTTCCAACTTAGCACCAGAGAGATAACTAGAGAACAAGAGGGCTTAGTAATTTTCTCTGCTTGACTTCTTGTCACTCAATATTTATACATACATATACACACACACAACAACGAGGAAAAAAGCTATCAAGCTGATCCTTTAGTTTCATGACTTTTCTGTTCTTGTCCTGAAGTTTGTGCTTTTTCGAGAGTCTGCCTATGACACATCTCTTTGTATGTGAGGGAAAAAAAACCTTTGCCATAAAGGCCTCATACAATTGTCCAGATGACAGGGTCCCTGACCCCAGTTCTGGAGTAACCCCAGTTCTGCACATTTTATTGTTTCCCTGCTCTGAACACACTTGATTCAATAAATCAACTAATTAACAACCCTTCCGGAGCTGAAGTGGGTGTATTAGGAGCAGGAAAAACACTAAAATGTCCAGGACAGGAAGTTCTCTGGTACCAGGGTCAGGGACCAGATGAACAACTTTAATTTAAACACAGAGAGAGAGAGACAGAGAGAGACAGAGAGAGACTGAGAGAGACTGAGAGACAGACAGAGAGAGAGAGAGAGACTGTGTGTGTGTGTGTGTGTGTGTGTGTGTGTGTGTGTGTGTGTACCTGGCCCATTCCTTCCTCTATGATTTTGGTGGTTAAATAGTCGCCCCAGCACTGCATGCAGAACTTGTGCCCACATTCCAGACCAGTGAAGTACTGCGAGAAAGAATTATAAATCAATGCAAAAAACACTCAAAGCAAACACAGCGGTTTACAACATTTCACAGCAACATTTACAATTAGCAAGTCACAATTGTATAAATGAGCATCATCTGGAAGTGCAAAGCAGTTCCGTCTCCTACTGAATGGCCATAAACCCTACGGGAAATTCGTTCACAACTTACATAAGCATTAACATACTAACAACTAACATAAGCTTTAGGCAATGTGGTTTCATGCTTCGTCTACGTTACTTATACAAGCGCCTCATAAACCTGATGGGAAAAGCTATCATTCTCGAACAGCTCTTCGAAAGTGAAAATGATCCATCTTCCGAGCAGCAATCGAAACAAACAGAAATGAATATGGATTTGACATGATTTAAAGAAAAGACGGTAGCTACATTTTAAAACACAGCTGGATAAATAGCATACACCGTGATACATGTCCTCTTGCAAGTTACATCGGCGTACTTCACTGCTCAAGGGTTATAATTGGGATAATTTATACAAAGAATAACTGTTAGAATGATGAGGACTTCTCTCTTGCAGATCTGGAAATACTCTTACAGAAAGCTGGAGTGGTCCTTGCTGTAACAGGAAACTGAAACTTATCTTCTAGTCACTGTAAGTTGAACCGGTTGCCAGGTATACCGATGTCACAGCATAAGTACCGCTACAATGTTAGTCAGCAGGAAATCAATTCATGCTCTTAGAAAACACCTGCTACCTGCCAATTAAGCTTTATATCACAGTGCCAAGATCAGACTGAAGCGGCTCACTGCTAACATCAAACTCCTTACATAAAGAATATTATTTGTCAACTCCAGCTTAACAGAAACTTGTCAAAATACTTAATCGTGAATCTTGTGGATCTGACCATGTCATATGACTATTAAACCTCCGTATTGTTGAGTTCTATAACCTGTTTGGTCAGAAGGTGTTGATTAATTTCCTATAACATCAACGGACAGTAGTTCTAACTGTAATTCAAATGGTAGGATCACGTTAACGCACTCGTTCAATGCGTTACTCTTTCTGAGGTAGCAGCTCGTTCACGACTTGTACAGAGGATGCTGCACATAATCCTAGGCTAATAAACACATTCTTTTACTTTATTTAAGAAAGCAAAGCATAGTGTCGTTGATTTGGTGAGGTTTTCTGGTTATTTAATATTTATGGAAGGTGTCATCACTTTGTAAAAGTCAGTAAACCACGTCGCAAAAGTCCACTAAAATCCCTTTTACAGGAGACTCTCCAAGACAGAGGAGTTCTCTGCTTATTAATACAGGAAAAGTTGTAATTGTTGGCAAACCTCTGTGATATAAGAAGAATGGACTTCCTCAGGATGCGCCGTTATGGAGGAGGGGAATAGCTTCACACCACAACATGGTGAATTATGTTCCTTGATTCCTTACATAGTCACCAACATTGGAAAAACCAAGCAGCCTCCAGTTGTTTTTAGCACAACTAAGTGAATTTCAAGGCATGGAAGCAGCGTTAAGATGTCAAGCATCTCGGTGAATCAGGTCAAGTGTAGGAGATAACCAAGTGTGTGGTGCAAAATTTGCTGTCTTTAGCATCCTAATACTCTGGCCAGGTTACAAAAGGGTTCATCATTTGTGACCAAAAACAACATAAGCCATTATGGCACAGTATGCGGCACAGCTGCAAAGCTAAAAAGTGGAGCTTTTGTTCATTTCATGGCTTTTATCTCAGGGATTAATCTCATTTATTGTTTATCCCTCCCATTTCAGGTGGGACATAAGTAGTAGAATATCATTTCATGCTGACCAATATAAAAGACAATTTTGAGGAAATAATTACTAAGGGCTTAAAATAAAGCAGTTATTCTGACAATAAGCTACCCTTTCAGCAGGTTATATCTCTCCCGGTCCCAGAAATACCATGTTCCTTTACATAAGGAAAATGCTTTAAACTAGCAAAAATCAATACACAACCTTAGACAAGTGTGGACATCTGCAGTCTGATTAAAGACCACACATAATGCTGTATAGTTATCTAGATTAGATTAAGCAACTTGACCATTAAAAGAATAAAGGGGGACAGACAGTAACTGCAGGATCGCTGACACTCTGGCTCTACGGCTGTTTTCACACTAGAGCTTTTGGTGAGGCCTAGGGTCCACTTGATCTGCAAATTCAATTCGTTTCTTTGACGTCAACTCTGCTTTCTGAGCTTGGTTGAGCACAATGGGACCATACTCGAGTCCTCTAGAAAGAAGAAGCCTGGGATATGGTTCACCTGAACTCCAGAGCGGTCCATATATGGTTCGAAAGCTACCCGATCTAATACCTGGAAGTAAATGCTATTGATGACATGTGCTTTGTTTGACAGTCGGACAATCATGAGCAGTTAAGGTGAGCCATGTTCGACAGAGGAAATCTCCTCTTACGTGTTAATGACATAAATGGACCAGGTTCCACAACCAAATGATGTAAAGTGAACAGAGACCAGTGGGGCAGAAGAGGAGAAAATAACCGCACATGAGCTCGGACCAGCAAAATGGAAACAGCCTGAAGCTCTAATAAAGTCTCCCAGTTTAAATTTGTGTAACAACGTTGATGCATAAGCATGCATAAATATGCACCCACACAGTCAGTCAACTCTCTCAGATCCCCTACAGACACTACAGCTCTTCTGTTCCTCCGCCCTGCTGCTTTAAACATAATTTGAATAATCCAGAGAATAAAAAAAAAAAGGTGCTAAAACTAGACCATCCAAAAATAATTCCTGGTTGAACATCCTTGTATGGGAGTAGCCCATCAGCTGAACACCCCACCTCTCAGTTAATGTGATCTGAACACAAACACCAGAATACATTAACACCAAGCCAAAGTCAGAAACGTTGTGCTTGAGAGCTTTTCTCGTCAATGCAGTCTGTTGGAAATGCCAGCAAACACTGCAACAGTGTAATCTGTTTTAATATCAGGATGCCAAATAGACTGGTGAACAGAAATGCAAGAGAAACAAAAACGTATGACTCTGCACCACTGGACAGCACTCACCGTATTAGGATAGTTGAGATAGCATATCTGACAGGGCATATCCTGAGCTGACGATCGGGTGTTCATGAGGCGCGTCCTGGATTTTTTACTAGGGTTTATGACATGACACTCGGAAAACAGCTTATCCAGGTTACCATCAAAGTACCTGTAAAATACAATCTGCTTGTCCTTTATACAGATTTGACAATTCAACAATAAAGAAAACAAATATGCAGTGAGAAAAACCATAAACGCAATAAATAGTGATACAGAAATTATGGAAAACTTTCACCTTTCCATAAGCTTTTCCTTGTCCCAGTTGAAATGACTAAGCAGTATTCTTGTGATTGTTGCAGGATTCTGTAAAATCAGAATTTTCATTAGTCCACATTACACTTTGTTTATTCTGTCCGTTAAGCAAAAACAGTAACCGAATAATGGCATGGCATGCTATTGAGGGTATTGGTAAAAATAACTGCATTTTAATAAACTTTGATCAGCAGTTTTCATTGCTCACATCAGGGCAAATGGCTCAGATCTAATTCGAGTCAATTTTGTCCAAGTAAGCCTTTATTTCTAATTACAAACTGCATACTAAACAGTTTAAAAAGAGCATAAGGCAGATGATGCTTTGTGCATTACCTTCATGACATACAATGTTTGTTACGTAGCTCGGATTATTTTTAGTAACAGGTTGCATAAAAATATAAACAGAACTGTTGTCAATCGTTTTCAGTCATATTCACGAATAGGGTGAAAACATGAATACTGATCTTTTAAACCAAGAGATATGGACTCCCGTAGAGTTGATTTAGTCTGCAGGTCACACTTCATAAAAATGATCCCGATATGAACTACATACTATAAATAGATGAGCGGATGAACCTCTTCATTCCAGCTTCTCTGACGCGTGATTCTGTGTTTCAAAACTGGGCAAGAAACAGCAAAAGCAACGTGCCACGGTGCCTGAAGGAATTAAAGGTTCCAAAACATGTCCCATTTATGTGACCAACAGCTTTCACAATCTAATAAAATTATAGATGATGGGAAAATGTGACCTACAGTATTAACTATGCATCCAACTTTTTCTAATTCATTACATAAACTCTGCATCTGGGGTCCTACAGAACAATTTAGATAAGAAATGGATGACCCTTACCACAATGTCTGCTGTATTTACAGACTGAGTCCCAGAACACAAAAGAACATTTTCTCCCCAAAAACCTATTCAATAACAGAATCGACTTTTTAACCTGGCCAAAATAATCCACTCACCTATGCACAGACAGCTAACATTACCGCTCAAATTACTGGCGCATTTACTACATTTTAAGGGCCTCTCATGTTAAAAGTAACCCTTATCACTTGTAAACGTTAACTGAATTGTGGACGAACATTTATGAACCATAACAGCCATGATAAAGCACCCAGTTCCGCCATGTTGTTGTCGCGACGAAACGCAGCCTGGGTAGCAAGCTAGCCATGTAGCTGACTTTACAACTGATACTTCCATCCAGACAAAAGTATTGCGACACAAAACGAGTGGAAACAATAACTACTGAAAACAGTGTGCATGGACAGATTATGGTGCGCTGACAAATATCACAGGAGCTGTAAACTTTAAAACGTAACGCACTCTCAAAGAGTTTGGATTAGCATGTAGGTAGGTAGCTAGCTAATTAACCATCTGATTAGCTTAGGGATGTAGAGAAGAACTGTGTGTGAGCATTTAAAACAGCTAGCTAACATATTACAGATGTCCTAAAAGCTACGGCGAGCAACATGAATGAGTATTTACTACGTTAAGGGAAATGACAACAAATGAGCTAAGCTATGCTAGCTGTCCAGTGAGTTGTGTCATTCTTGCCACGGTTCTGTTTATCAGGCCGTTTATTAGTTAAAGCTAGTTAACCAGCTCCGCTCTGCTTCACACTACCTGCTCCAATAGCTAGTTACCAGTTTGACTAGCTAGTTACCCTAAATAACTGAACGTTACCGTAGGAGCAGCTGTAGGATCACCACATGAACCTGTAACCCAAGTGTGCACCCAGAGATACGACTAATCTCTAATAACACAGCATCGTTCAGTTTCCGGTTAAATATCCACAGCCTTCCACAACCACACTAGGCTCCAAAACATTTACCTGGATGACCTCGTTGACCTCCCTGATGCACTCGACCATATGCTGGAGGATCTGCTCGGCGGTGAGAACTTCAAAGCGGTAGTCCTCCTCGTCTTGTCCCGGGCCGAGGCCGCTGCCCCCGGTCTCCCCGCACTCGTCTCGCTCGCCGCCGGCCACCACGGGATCGACCAGTTCCACGTCGCCGAGCTCCAGAGTGTCATCCTCGGCTTCCTCTTCAGCGCTGTCTTCGCTGCACTCCTCTTCCTCATCGTCGTATTCATAATTGTAACCCTCGTATGAGTCCATTACTAACTAGATCGACGTTGGGTCGTGACAAGCCAGTGTATATAGGTGTATGTGTTTGATTGATAACGGCGATTTTAAAAAGGAAAAAGACAACCTGGGGGGAACGCTTTATCCTCTTAGCGTTCCTGGTTTTTCAGCTGCAGAAAAAAATGACAACAGATCGGACGCTGCTGCCGAGCCAACAAAGAGACGTACAGCGTCGTCAACTGACTGCGACTTACGTCACGCGCGTGCCAAAAAAAGTTAAACCGTAGATGTATTTATTCTTTATGTTTAAGTATATTTTTTTAAACAACGGGGAGACCAATGTAAGTGTACAAATATTGTAAAATTAGTGGCTGTAGTAATAAAAAATCTAAAACTATTACAGGTCACGTGCACCGACAGAAAATTCGTATGGTAAACAGCGTCAGAATAATTACGGAAATAGGCAGTATCTCGCTCTGGGTAGCCCGTGATAGCGGCGAAAAACACCAGAGGGAGGGTGATCAGTTTGCAGACAAATCAGTTATTTGTAATTATTTCTGACTTAACTGTTTATTTCTAGCGTACAAACGCTATTAAAGTCGGTTTTCCCCAACAACACCTTATATCATCTCGTTTGGTAACCGTTAGTGTAGATCGGTAACCTAGCAACGTGGTTGCCTCAAAACATTTTGCGCTGACCTACCAAAAGACACGCCTCACCAAGCCGAATTACGTCACACGCCGGAACAGCTCTGAAAAGACTACAAAACGAGGCGGCGCGTTAGATGGCAACGCCTTTCCGGTTCCGAAGTGGCGCCTCATGGGATAAAGTGTCCATTGAATAGGCTAAGGTTTATCCAACCCCCAAATATCCGGATTCGTTATCACATATTTGCAAAACTGTTTCTACAGATAAAATGGTTCCCACTGTGTATACTAACGTAACCACGAATCCTGAGGACTTTCAGTCTTCGTATACATCTCTTCATAGTGTAATAGGCTATGAAACCTTTTGGGGCAGATGGACCCTCTGGTTACTCACACATATTCATTCATTCATCTTTACAGCAGGAACACAATGGATCTGGAGTCTGTCCCAGGAACACTGGGCTCAAATCTGGGATGCACCATGTGAATGGGACACCAATTAATCTCAGGCTACCATGCACGCATACATTCACACCTAGGGGTAACGCCCAGCATGGGAATGAAAACTGCATTTTAGACAACAGTTTTTGATCAGATGTTTTATTCTACATCAGCAGAGCCCCAGAGCACCCAACCAGGCTGGATCCAAGACAATCTCCTCTGCTGTCTCCTCAGAATGCTTAAAAATGAAAGTGTTACCACTTTTAAGTAAAAGTTTAATCTGGTTCTAATTAAAACTGTCAGAGATTCACAGATTTATTTGATAAATTTTGGGTTACATTAAAAGTGAAATATGTTAGATAAAATTTTTAGATTATTTATGATTTAAGAGCATTATTAAGTCATATTTGTGTCTTGTCTGCTGCTGTTATAATTTTTTAAAAGTACAAAAATAGACAACCTAATTGTCTATTTAGGTTGAAATATTCAACCTAATTAATTACAGATGAATTCATTTACAGTGTGGGGAAATTCAGACACCTTTTTATACTTCTAGGAAGAGGACAATGTTCCTCTCAGTCTCTTCTTCAGGAGGTGAAATGCATGCTCAGTGAGGTTAAGGTCTGGTGATTGTCTTGGCCAATTTAAAACCTTCCACTTTTTCCATTGATGTCCTTTATTGTGCTGGCAGTGTATTTTGGGTCATTGTCTTGCTGCTTGATGAAGTTCCTCCCAATTATATTGGATGCATTTTTCTGTAAATTGGCAGTCCCTGTAAACTTCATTATTCATTCTGATGCTACTTTTAGTTACTTCATCAATAAAGGTTAATAAGCCTGTTCCAGGAGAAGTCATGTAAGCCCAAGCCATGACACTACCAAGATTCCAAGATGGCGGCGCGGCAGTAGCACGCAGCGGGTACTCCGGATCCGAAATGGTGCTTTTTTTTTTTCGTGTTTTTTGTTTCTTGGTGTGATTCTGACGGCACATGGACAACGAAACAAACTGTGTTCATGTCTACCCATGAAATGTTACCCATAATGTTACCCATGAAACATTATGGTCATATTACTGGTCATTAAGAAATACTCAAAAACCGACCTGCAGGATGACCTCCCGAAACCAGCGTGTGATTTTGACGGCACATGGACACCGAAACAAACGATGTTCATGTATACCCACGAGAAACATTATTGGACATTAAGAAATACTCAAAAACCGAAACCGACCTGCAGGATGACCTCTTGGAAACACTACGCATCCTCGGGTTGCTACGGAAACCAGGCCTCCAGCCCTCGTCATCACCCGTTGCCAGCGGCCGGGGGAGGGTCTGCCGAAAACGTTGTGCGAGGAAGAGAAAGCGCGGCAAGCGGGTGGGGGTCCCTGCTAGGCTAAGAGCAAATCCTAGACGGCTGGCTATACCATATATATATGTACTTATGTTGTCTTCTGTTGTTTTTTGCTGCACACATGCACCTTTTGTACTTCTGTTGTCTTATATGTAGCACCTTGATCCTTGAGAAACGTTGTCTTGTTTCACTGTACATTATATCACATGTATATGTTGAAATGACAATAAAAGCCACTTGACTTGACCTCCACTGTGATTGACTGATGATCTCATATATTTTGGTTCTTGAACCTATGGATTTCTTTGCGAATTACAGTCTGGCCTTCTGATTCTTACTGCTGAGGAGATGATTGCATCCTGAAATCTTCATCGCACAGCAGATTGTGATATCTTCACCCCTGGCCTGTGGAGATTGTTGGTGATGTTGGACTGTTGTTTTAGGGTTTTTCTTCATAGCTTTTTCAATGTTTATTTCATAAACTGCTGTTTTTCTTGGCTGACCTGTTCCATGACTGGTTGTTAGTACGAGTGGTTTCTTCCTTTTTTCAAGACTCTCCAAATCGTATTGTTATATTGACTATGCCCAATGCTTGTGAAATGGATTTACCCTCTTTTATCAGCTTCAAAATGGCTTGCTTTGCTTCCATAGACAGCTCTTTGGTATTCCTGTGGGCATGGGCGTCACCGCCATTAAATCAGAGGGGGACATGTCCCTCTCACATTTCATAATTATTCATTTGGACCCCCCACATTTAACATAAAATATTAGTTCACCTAGCACTGTTTCTATTGCTTCGCGAAGGAATCCATTCCACTTGGTCGATATGAGAATACACACACCACTGAAATTCCATTCCGGGCTTCTCGGGTTACCTACAACAGCAAACCACACGCAAGCGAGGTGAATCGTCAGTACAGCCACAGACAGTAAAGCTACTCGGTACTGGTGGTGGTAACGTCAGCCCCATTGCCATCACACAATGGCCAACTTTTGTTAAAACCTTATTCCTTTGTTATATGCCTTCAAAATTAACCCTAGGCCTCGTTAAATTAATGTTCAACTAAACACTGAAATATTAGGAGTAGCCTAAGCGTTGCCTTATTTACTGTAAGTAACAGTAGGGTATTCTTGGCTGATGATCAATTGTTTGCAATATTTGCTCCCCAGATACAGTGGACATAAGGACATTATTTACAAAGAAGAGGAAAGTAAGTCAAAATTTCTCCACACGACAGGGTTTTTTCCCAATGGAAATGTTAGTGCAGTTAGCTGGCCAGTCAATGTTAGGAGATGTATCAGCTAGCTTAATGTTAG
>JAQQZR010000037.1:11252389-11262551 GCA_030068235.1 Notoglanidium macrostoma | reverse complement strand
ATTTCATTATCTTAGGCATAGCAGTGGGTAGCAGTGGAAAACAGGCTGATGAATATGGACTAGTTGAATGAGGACTTCTTGTTGAGTCTAAAATAGTCATTGAATTAAGTGACCTTTGTAGGTAAAATTAGGTGATTAACAATCTTTTAAAAATACACCAGAATGCAGGAAATGGCATCTAATTCATTAAAAACTTTCTGGACCCCCGCCAGTGTGTCCCCCCCACATTCAAAATGCTTCTGACGCCCCTGCCTGTAGAATTATCCTTTTTAACAACAAATGCAGTCTAAAAAAGGCAAAACTACGGATGAAACCTAGGCCTCAAACCAAGAGTAGATATTCAAGGCTAATAATTATTTAAACAGCCAGTCTAACAGGGCACACCTGGGCAACAAGAAACACCTGTCGGTTATGTGTACCAATATTTTTGGTCTCTTGAAAATTTGTTTAATACATCTAGATGTAAATATATGGAAATGAAAGCTGAAATTCTGATTTATCCTCCCATATTTTTCTTTTGATCTCCAACCCAAACGTCTTTACCGTATAGTAAAAGCAATAGCTAATGGCGTTGCCGTTCCAATACCTTCAGAAGAGACTATGTTTTGTAGCATGTCTAAAATGACCAGCGCGTGTTTTATACCAGTAGAGGAAGGCCAAAACTGTAGCCACTTTCTTCATACATTTGCCAACGTTTTAATCTTAAAACTAAACTCTATAAACTTTGTAAAATCTTAAAGTTTGTTTTGCTTTTTGCACTGGGAAGCGCCTGGGAGTCGGAACCTAAATGATCAGCTGTGTTCCTTACCGGAAATATTTAATTGCGGTCCGTATTTTCCAGTTGCCTTGACAGCAAGAAACGAACTGGATGTAGTTGTGCTGCATTCTGTCGGGTTACGATGGACATTCGGGAGACAGGTAAGCTAGCTAATGGTCTTTCTGTAAACACCTTAAAAAGAGAAGCTAAGGTAACTTCGTTCTTAAAATGCTTGTTCTTATATTAGACAACATGGTCACAAGAGCGTATACAAACTATCTAGCTGACAGATTAGCATTAAGCTTTACGTGATGTTCAGTAGCCAGAAGGTTATATTTTCGCTAGCATTTTTAATGGGCATAGCTTAAAGTTGTTCTAACCCTCCATGTCTGTAAGCTCTGATCTCTAGAGAGGAGAATATTGTTGAGATGCGAGACTTGGATGAAGAAGAATTTGCTGTCTCAAAGTGAGTCTCACTCTAATTTCATTATTTCTAAATAATTTAATTCTTCTAAAAATGAAATGAACGAAAGGTTTAATTCTGTGTCATGCATATAATGCTTTGCTTTTTTTTTTTGTTTGTTTTTAAAGATCATCAGAGGCAGATGCATTGTTTGATACTGTAATTGGGAGCATTGAGGATATCATAATGGGTAAGTTCTTCAGACACTATCGTGTATTGTACTCGATTTAATTTTATTAGACTAAACATTATGATATTCTTGACTGAGCATACACTACGCTCTGTCTACAAACTGCAATTTTTATAGAAGACAGCTTCCAGAATCTGCAACGATCCTTCATGGAGAAGTATTACTTGGAGTTTGATGACACAGAGGAGAATAAGCTTATATATACATCAATTTTTAATGAACATGTAAGCTTTTTTTTATATTAACTTGTTCATTAATTCTCTGGAGTTCTTGTAATTAAGGAACTGATTGTTGATGATCTGGTATGCATCATCAGATTGAGGTCTTGGAGAAGTATCTTGAACAACAGCTGATCGAGCGGATTCCTGGGTTTAACATGAATGACTTTACCCATTCTCTTAAGTAAGTTGTTTGTTACGTTAAATAAAAAACTGCTTCCAATGTGAGAATGCTGTCCTTTTACTCATCTCAGCTACCAATTTGCAGGAAATATCATGATGTAGCCTAACTTCAAAAATGAGCTGCACAGGATCACTGACTTTTTCCACATATTCTTGTTGAGAAATTTTTTTTTTTTTTTTTCTCCCCCCAATTATGCTGTTTGTCTCTTCTTTCATGTTTACTACATAAGGCAGCACAAAGATGAAATCTCAGGGGATATATTTGACATGCTGCTCACCTTTACTGACTTCATGGCCTTTAAAGAGATGTTCCTTGATTACAGAACTGTAAGTACTTGTTTTGTGTTGTAACGTCGGATATCTGATGTATTATGCAGCGCTTTGCATAACTATTCACCCCTTGAACGTTGTAGAATTGCAAACTGACACTGAAATGGACTTAATTGGGATTATATACTCACTACTTTATTAGGAACACCTGTACAACCGATCCACCAATCAGTGCAGTGTGTAAAATAATGCAGCTACAGGTCAAGAGCTTGAGTTAAATTTCATTAGAAATGTTTCCTTCTGCTGTTGCAGCTCATCTTTTCTGCTCACCTCGGTTATGGTCATTTGAGTTACTCTGACCTCTCTTAAAGGATTCAACCACCTGAATGCCCCTCCCTATCAGATCGTGCGGTGGCTGTCGGGTCTCTGTAATGTACTTCCAAGTATTTACATTCACATTCCCTTGCTTTTTCTGTGCCAAATAATAAGTATGATCCTTCAAACTTACGTTTGTTCGTACTTTGCTACTGTAGCGGCACAACAGGGCGTCTCCATAGGGGTGGACCTTCCCCTTATGTGTATATACAGTGCTCATTCTAAGCTTACAAAAAAACAATGATTCATAGTTACAGGTAATTATACACTAATGAAAACATGCTTATGAATTTCATAAGTATATTATAGAACATGTACTCCATTTCTGTGCATAGATGCCTTCAAAACCCTACATAGTGGACCTTTAAGCCTTTTCCACCTGCGGAACTGCTGCTCACTGAAGGTTTTTTTTTTGTTGTTTGTTTGTTTTTTTTTGTTTTTTTTGTTTTTTTCCCCCCCACCACTTTTTGTAAAATCCAGAGACGTGTGTGAAATTTCAGTTTTCAGTTTCTGAAACACTCAATTCAGCCCTCTTAAAAATGTACCTGTTCATGGAAAGCCCAGCGCCCTCATTTATCAACATTTCGTAGAAAAGGTCCTAAATTCTATATTCGATATATACAAAAAAAATCTGTATTTCTCAAACGTCGCACTCTGGTCATGCACACACCAGCGTCGATAAATCCTACATGTTCTTAACCACCATGTTCGGGCACGTTCGTGGTCATTTGCATTCGGACACGCCCCCAATTAATCGTATATGGTAGCAAAACATACATCTAAAAATCACATAAATCACTTTTCCTTTTTTTTTTCCGTCGCTGGAATAATGGCAGAGAGATCAAAGAAAAGAAACTAGGGTTGGGGAATGGCTTTCATGCGTTTAGTTTCTCATGCCAACATGGCTCCCAAATCATGGCATAAATCTATTAATATCAGTTTTGGGAAGCAGTACCTACTCAGCAACTACTGTGTATGCTCAGTAGACAAATCTATGAAAACACGCTCTCTGCAGAGTGCATGGTTTACTAAATCTTACAGTGATGCAAGATGAGCCATGTTACATTTCCAAACACCGGTCAAAGATGTCTTTTGTAGATTTTGACACATTTAGCCGATATGTTGTAGCCAAAATGATTAAAGAGACTATTAATGCAAGAAAATACAGATCATATGTGGATGTTGAAATTGTTTAATGCGTGATTTATTTAATGCGAGAATTTATGAACTTGTACTTGGAATGTGCGCAAATAATCACAACCCTAACAATGCTTTCTATTTGCAGTTCCCCTGTTCTGCCACCGGATGCTGTGTAAGCATGGTCAGAGTTGTGATTATTTGCACACATTCCAAGTACAAGTTCATAAATTCTACAATTTGTGTAGGAATTCTTGTACACGCCCATTATGCACACATCTGCACGTACGCACTGTTGATAAATGAGGGCCCAGGAGTTTGTTGGAGAACAAACAGCATCATGAAGATCACTGTGCAATCAAGAGAAGTCTGTAACAAAGTTCTGGTAAAGTATTCACTAGGGTTTGGTTATTAATAAATGTCACATAGAGGATGATTAAATTCTTTATTTAAAAAAATGAAAAGGGGAATGAGGGGATTAGTTAGAGAAGAAACCACGAGGCCATGAGTCTCCCAGTTCAGTCTATTTCAGATCATGGTTGTAACACTAAAACATGGGGTGAATACTTTTGCAAGGTAATCCAAACATTTCAAAAGATGTTTGCAGTATGAAACCACTAAAATAGTGTACAGGCAAATTCCTGTATGCTGTAACACAACAGATGTCAATGAAGACATGAGCTGTTCATGATCATAACTTGCGTGAAACGTATAAAAGCTCTTCTAGTCATGTTCTGAATTACAGATTTGACCTTCTTTGTTGTACAGGAGCGAGAAGGAAGAGGGCTGAGCCTGGAGGTGAAGTCATTAAAATCGTCCACTTCCACAGCAATCACTTCTGCGACAGCATCAGACCCTTTCTAAACCAAGATGCACTTCAATATCATAGATCCAACAAAAAACTGATTTCATGACCCACATCATTTAAATTTCCTACCTAGGTTTTTTCCTCTCCATTCTCTGGAATCTAGTTTGCTGCCATATTAGCTTAATGAATGGGACCATGAGTTTGCTTTGGTTTAATGTTTGAACTTGATCTTAATAGTTCCTGCTTTCTAGTGCACTTCCTCCCACAGTATTTCGCAGGTTTACTCAGAGATTCAGATTTCTCTCTCGCTCTCTCTACTGTCTGTGTTTTGTTACAGTACTGCTTTAGAAAGAGTGATGCTCTTCGTGTGTGTGTGTGTGTGTGTGTTCTGTTGTCTGATTGAAACTAGCATTTGAAAATTTTTGACTTTCATATCTTGCCAGGTTCACTAGGAGTGTTTACTTTTTTTTACTCAGCCCTCTTTAATCAAAAGGATCTGAGGGGGGAAAAATGCCCGTTATAGAAAGCACCATCTAACATGCCAGCATTGGAACAGTTTATTGTAAAGGTATCAGGAAAAGATACAACTTATGTACAATATCTAATCCATGGTTCTTTAAATATGTGGATTTCTACTCCTGTTCATATCCAGTTCAAGTTGTAGACATCTCCAACCTGTAGATATAAGAAGGTTGGGTTTTTGTGTGCTTTGTTTTGTTTCATGTTGGTACTGTGTATGCCTGAATGTTTGACTCCTCAATTTCTTTTGTCCTTGTATGTAAATATTACTGTATGCTGAAGAAGTAAATAAATGTAATTTAACTCCCATCAGATATCCTCAAAACATGAAAAAACATATTTATGAATACTTATGTATTGTAACATGTATAATTCCTAAACTTTATACATTAAATACATGTTTGATCAGGTGTAAAAAAAAAAATGAACAGAAATACTCATTCTGTATAACTTTACAAGCATACAAAATAGGTTTGAATGTAAATCACAGAGGTTCTATACACTTCAAAACATGTATTAGCAAGTACAATATCTTGAATATATGCAAAGTTAACTAACATTCCTTATTAAGATATTATACTATTATCAAGTCAAATATATTATGCAGCCTGGATTTAAATGTTAAATTTACATGTTTATAATTAGGAAAAAAAGTATCCCGTGTATTCCATGTAATGTGTGTGTGTGTGTGTATGTACACATACATATACATATATATATGGTTTATTATAATAATAGGAAATACTAGATCAATTTGACTATATTGAAGATATGTTGACTTGGTGAGATGTAATTTTTTTGCTGTGTAATAGCAAAAACCTGCTATCAAATGCCAGTAAGGTTCATCATGATCTCCTGTAGGTGATCTCTCCTTAGCAAGAATTCATTAGAGTCCCTTGTCAGAGCAAAATCACAGACACAGGGTGTCTCTACACAGGAACAGTAGTCATAGCTGCGTTTCCTCCATCACCCTTCCATTCCATGAAAGCAAAGGTGGCACTGGCACCATAAGCCACCGTCACAAAAATGCCAAAAAACTGGGAAACAAAATGCATCCGGATTAAAGCCACATCCAGGCTTGAATCATTGTGCTTTTGTGATTTCTACAGCTCGTAAATGATAAACAGTATAAATAGTATGAAAAGCAGTTTCTCAATTATAACACCATAGACAACCTATAAGTTTGTATATCATTGACCTTTTGATCACTATTGCGATGACAAGATTCTTTCACAACAGGAAATTATACCCATGTCATGTGCTTCTCAGTAATTTGTGTGGACTTTGACCAGGCTTGGGATAAAGCTCAACTCTTTAAAACTGTCATAAAGTCATGTATTGCTCCATAAACCTTTCCTGTTGTTTGAGGCCCTTGTTATATAATCCTTGGTGCTTGTTACAGAGCTTTGGCAGATTTGGCTATATATTCTTTAGTGGAAAAGATATTCCCTCAACTAATGTTTTGATGATAGTGAGTAGATATTTAATTGAGTTGGGATTTGATGGTGTATCAAATCTAGTCCACAAAATACAGCTGTGGGTCTCCTGATAGGTACTAAAGATGGGATAGGAAATGCATTTGGTGGCTGCGAAGGCCATATCACATGATTCATACTCATCAAACCTTTCAGTGACCCTCATGCCCTGTAAGAGGACATATTGCCGTCCTTGAAGAGACCACTCCCATCAGGATAAAAATGTTTCATCATAGGATAAACATGTTCAGTCCAAATAACTTTGTACTGACTTGTAACTTGATGTTGACTTTGGGGAAAATGCATGATTGTAAATGCCTTCACTCACCGCAGCCGCTGCCATGTGATCAAAGTCATAATGTCCAAAGACAGTGATTGAAACTGCGTTTGCCAGAAAGGCTGTGAGATACAGGATGCTTGCAACTGCATAAAACACCAACAGCTAAGAGGATGAAGTGAAAAGAGGGAATGCTATATAATATATGATGTTTACCTTAGTATGTTTGATGACACAGAATAATGTATTACACTATATTTCTGTAAGCCATGCACTTACCCCTAGAGGCCAAGGTACGGACAATTTCTGCCTCATACCCAAAAGGAGCATGATGAAGAGCACAACGGTGAGGATCCACAGTGTTATGCTCACAAACAATACCCAGCCATAGGCAGACACAGCCCAGTAGGCAGCACTGGAGATAAGCACCCACACCAGAAAGCCAAGAATCTACAAGGAGAAGATTATTTAAATGTATATACTAATAAAAATGAATAATTAAACACTGTATTCTGTAAGGAAAACAAACTAAATTGTTCCAGAATGAAAATGTTATTATTATTATTATTATTATTATTATTATTATTTAGAAGCATAACCAGTTCACTCCTGTAAACACCAGTCCATCACAGAACACCATGCACGCACTCATTCACCCCTAGGGGCAAGTTATCTTAGCCAATAAACCTACTGGCATGTTTTTGATAGGTGGGAGGAAACCAGAGAACCCAGTGAAAGCCCACATGGATACAGGGAAAACATGCACAGAAACTTTAAAGCTAAGCATTTTTCCAGTAGGAACTCCTAAACTCCTATTTAGAATTCATCACTTTGTACATACCTCTTTGAAAATTTCTTACCCAAAGTATTTTTCCTAGGATTCTGGAAGCAACAAATCACACTACAAAGTAGAAGGATGCTCTACCTTAGGCTTCCTCTAAGCAGAGAAGGCTATCATATGTAAAGAAGTATTAACATCTTAGAATGATTTCATTCTAACTGGGTTCCAACTAAAGATTGAAGAGTGGAATGCTGGATACCAAATTGCAAAATAAATTGTTTTTAATCCCTGGTTAAACATAGCAGAAAAGCAGAAATAGAATCAGGTACTACACTGTATTCTTTTTTACCTTTAGTTTTTAGGTGCATATAGCATACATTTAAATCTTAACTCTAAAATCTAATTATGATCGATTTATGTACCATTTAAAGGTGTGTTATATCCATGTTTCCTGTTCAAAGATACATATTAAAAGCACAAAAGATATGGGGCAAAACCCCAACAATAAGGAACAGGTACAGATTAGTAAAAAATTTGTCTGAGAGCGTAGCCTAGCAGTCATTATTTCAAACATGAAAGCAGACTGGAAAATACTTCTATCCACATTATGTCATGCATCCACTGATACATTTAGCATTAACCTAGTAACCTGATTATTGTAGCCACTTTTATTTTCTATCACTATCTGATTAAGTGTTTCCAATAACACGGTTTAGTACAATGCATGTCTTTTAGCCAGATCAATTATTAATTTATAAAATGGTCTCAGCTTGCTGTTGGTATATTGAAAGGGCGTGACACCTGAGATCTGGCATGCACAACCACAAACAGTCCTGAGGACTGGAACTAAGGACAGGCAAAGCAGCAACAACAACAATGATAATAATAAACATTATAGTATTGGTAATTACATAGCACCCTTTAAAAAGACCAAACAGATGTCAGCATACAGTCATGCACAACAAGGAGGAGATTAGAGGAAGGTATATGAAGTTTACTTTGGGTAATACAGATGTCTGTTTGTATTGTGTCATTTTCAAGTTCAAGTGAAAAAAACTTGCAGGATGAGTTTATACTGTAACATACTGTACCATTCCACTTTTATTATCACTGTCCCTAATATAATGTGGAGTAGCTGTAACACTATATTCATGTCATATCTTTTGCACATTAAAGCAAATTACAGCTTACAGATAATTGTAGTTTAACCAGGATACGCAAAGGGTGGAAACGGTTATACAAGATGTGACATTTGTTCAGTTGGTCATGACATGCTACTGAGTACAATACCTGATCGTCTCAGAAGAAAACAGTTATAAATACATATATAAGTCTGAACTTCAACCTCAAGCAACTTTTACAGCATTATTATTCTATTAACATAAAAAGATTAAGACACAGTTTGCCATGCCATCCTGCCAATTCCAAATAAAATTTCTAAATCTGATTTAAAAGTAAAGGACAAATGAACACATGGAGTGTATGGATAATTATTTGTTAGCATTTCATCACTCTATCAGAATTGCTAGTTAAATCCTTGAGGACTTGCTGAGAAATTATTAAAATCCACCATGTGTGGCCAAAGCAGATGGCAGACAGGTAGGAGAAAGTGTAAATGAGAGGATAGAAAGGGTGTAAGATGACAAGTCACTTTATATCACACTGAGCACTCAAGCAAAGAAGTTACACATTAGAATATTTATAGTTTTTTTTCACAACTTACAATCTCCACCAGCAGAAGTATCCCCTGCACGCTCTTAACGAAGTTCAAGTCAACCGATGTGTTCATGACCTGCATGGGACCTGTCTGAAACTGCTGTGAGCTTGTCTGAGTGTTCACCTTCCCAGGAAAATCTGCCATTCCTGTGTATTCCAAATACACAGGCCTTGTGAAATAGGTAATGTTACCCTTTCACAATAGACGATGGTTAGTAGACGATGAACCAGTCAGAGGAAGGTTCACAGATAAAGCCAATGCAGGATCTTCCTAGCAACTACACACAGACCTTATGATACCTGCTTTCTCTCTCTCTCTCTCTCTCTCTCTCTCTCTCTCTCTCTCTCACACACACACACACACACACACACACACACACACACACACACACACACACACACACAAATGTACTCCCTGTCACATTCTTCACTCTTCATGTGTCAATGCGTTTTTCTTGTGTACATAGGGCTCATCAAGAGTTAATAAATAACTTTATCACATGACCCAAATTAAATAAATATCTGACAGTGTTGCACAACCAGTCAAAAGATAAATAATGAAAAGACGAACACACAGTTCGCACAGAACACACAAGTCTGAAAACCACTGGAAGCGTTTGGTAGCTGTAGAGTGTGGTTACAATAATTCAATTCTATGTTGTACATAAAAGGTGTACATATAATTACAAAGTCCATTCTGGTTATTCTGGAAACCATTCGTGTTGGGTGAGCCATAGACTTATCTTCATAGACTTTTATTAGTCCAGGTAATGTGGAGCACTTGATGTGTGATTCTTCTACAAACTGGACTCTTTAGTGGGTAGCTGGTTAATTAAAACTTTTACTTTTCATAACTGCTTTAACATATATTAAAAATAGTAACATTGTGCTTTTTGCCTTTGATATATTTTCATATTTCTATGACGTAATGGCGGCGCGACCGCAGCTCGCAGCGGCCACTCCGGATCCGAAAATCGTGCTTTTTTGTTTTAT
>JAQQZR010000037.1:11235360-11247519 GCA_030068235.1 Notoglanidium macrostoma | reverse complement strand
ACACACACACACACACACACACACACACACACACACACACACACACACACACACACACACACACACATACACACATTCATATACATTGTGTAATTCATTGAGAACAAAATGATGTATGAATGGTCAATGGAAACCAAAATCATTAACCCACTGAGGGCTGGACTCAAAATCACACCAAAAATCAAAGTAACCTGAAATCACAGACTGATCCAACTTGTGTGAATTTCATAACAACAACTCATAATGTAACTCGGTAGTGTGTATGGCCCCAATGTGCCTGTATGCCCTCCTGACCACATCTGGGCATGCTCCTGATGAGATGGAGTCCTGGGGGATGTCCTTCTAGGCCTGGATCAGTGAGCTCCTGGACAGTCTGTGGTGCTATTTGGAGGTGTCGGATGCAGCTATACATAATGTCCCAGAGGTTCTCAACTGGATTCAGTTCAGGGGAATTCAGAGGAACATGGGGGCCAGTCACTGGCATTGATGCCTTCGTCATTCAGGAACTGCCTACACACTCTAGCCACATGAGGCCAAGCACCAGGAGGAACCCAGGGCATATTATTATTATAATAATATAATAATAATATTATATATTATTATATAATATATAATAATTTTTATTCTTATGAGATGTATTTGATTAGAATCTACAGTAGATGCTTCACCCCTTATTTGTCTTTCTTTGAATTTAAAATGAGAGCACTTCCTCTTTGCTGCATCCTTACTATAAATTTCTTTATTTGTTTGGAGGAGGGTTATTTCAGCCCATGTGCGAGAGTAGGCATGTGAGTGTAGGCCAAATTAATGATCAAATATAGAAATCTTCGGTATCATTGTAGACTAATAAACCATGATGAATTAAACAAGAAATTCTGTGGCAAACCTTTATAACAACAGAATAGCTTATTCAGCTTGGAGCTGTACATTCTAAAGTTATCTATCCAAACTGGAAATGGATCAGATTATGAGGACTATTCCTCTGAAATGTGTAGGAGTTGGTGCCTTTAACACATGTGTGTCATAAAAGAAGAATTGTTGAGGACGGGAAATGAGAGTAAGAGATCCCAACGCTTTCCCGAAAACCTGACTGTCTCAGCATTCCATGGTTCAGCTTCACACACTGACACAAATCATGTTTCTCTCCTACTACTGCCTGGGTGGAGTAGGGTGTTATCCACCACCCCCAGTGACTATGTCAGTGAAGACAGAGGTCGCTCTGTGCATCAGCAGCAATCCTGCAATCTGACAGCTATGTGCTAATCCACTGACTGGAGAGGTCAGTACTCCGATCTATTTACAACCCAGACAATACATGTGTAAAGCTTTATTTTTGGAAAGCGCAACTTAATTGCTTGGAGTGGTTAAAAATTCCATTGAGACAACGTAGCGGAATTTGAATGTAACTAAGGTGTCAGATGTTTCTTATCAGCCCCCACTTTCTAACCTTTTGACCTTCGGCTTATCACATTCAGGCTTTCATTAGGCCACGTATCATTCAGCTGAGACAATGGCACGCAATGGACGCAAAAAAGAAAATAAAGAACCTTATGTATGTCTCAGATCTATGTGCAGTATATAGAATTCACATATTCATATATTAATTCATAGCCCAGTGCTGTTGAAGTCCAGAAACAGATGGTGTTGATGAATTTTCTATAACAGCATGGCTCTGACAGTTTTGTCTATAACGTAAATGACAGATTTACATTAATGTGCTCACTCTAATATGGTATTGTTTCTATAGTAACAGCCCATAGACAAGGAATAACTTTAAATGCAACTATAAATGGCTAAAAAATGTGAAATGTGGTAATATCATTGATTAATCAATTAAGAATTTGTAATCATTGACAAAACACTTAGAGATAGCACACATCAGGTTGTTCTGTTATAGGAAAATATTGCATCTGCATTGTGTCGGGCCGTATCACACCACCCCAGCATGCATTATTTTCTTATAACTGCATGGTCTGTCATGTTATTTCTTACATATTAGAGGTTTATATTTATGAGAAATAGAAGACCTCTTGTAAGACTTCTGGGCAACTTACTACCATAATACATTCATAACTGGCAGTTCAAATTTATCAAGCTTAATTCTGTGTTGAAAAGCAGATTTAATATTTAATTTTACTCATATGCTTTTCATTTTTAGGGTTTATGGTAGCACTATAATTTCAGGTTTCTGGAAAGAGTATAAAGCAATTAATGACACTGGGACTTCAATGTGTTATTCACAAATTACATCCGCAGATGGTTGAAGTTGTTGGCTTTGGAGAATACACTGAATACATTCAGATTTGCCTTTCACACTCATTGTGCCAGGAAAAACAGGTTGAGGTCCAACCAGTGTCTTCAGCTGATGTGAATATAACATTGGCCCTCAGATGGACTTTCCTGTTTATGTTAATACAACGTTGACATGCCAGGCATTCAGTTATTTTCCCTGTTCCTTTACTAGCTTCAATCAGCACCTCCAGAAAGAATAAAGATGCTCCTGAAACAGACTAACGGGCTGTGCATGCTCATCAAGATGCAGAACATTTACTGGAAGAGAGCTAAAGTAGTAGACATTAACTATCACAAACAAGAAACAAAAGCCTCTGTGTAGGATTCTGCAAACAGGTGACGCTGGAAAATGTAAATATATACAAGACCTGTTCTCTTTTTTTCACTTTCAGAAGCATTTACTTAAATTTTTAGCACACACACATACATACACCACACACCTACAGACATACAGACAAACATTCTTTATACGTGTGTGATGTCAGAGGCCACGAAGGAGTGGATGTGTGTGTGTGTGTGTGTGTGTGTGTGTGTTCAATGACACAGAGGGCAAGAAGTGAGAGGGAGAAAAAGGGAGAGATTGTGTCAGAGGGACGGCCTCTGGTGTATCGTATAAATACGAGGTCTTAAAGAAGGTATATGTATTAAAGGGAAGAAAACATCTCTATGCTACGCTGTGGAACTTAAAGTATTATTGCAGCAAGAATTTATACTGGAGTGATACACAAGTCTGACCATGGCCAATGACAAAGGTAAGAAACATTTCTGATCTTACAGATGAAAAGTCTTGTCCTAAAGGAAATTTAAATCCTAAATTACACAAATATGCTACATGAGAGTAGAGAACAGCATAATTTTCAATAATTACTAAGGACATTTTTATCTAAATGGTGACAAACTGAATATAAGTAAAACATTTTTTTTCTCTTCAAATGTAAGCCAATCAATAGAGAATTAATCTGAAGTATATTAGTATAACTAGCACAAAATAGCAGAAGTATTACTACCAGTTAAATAATGCAAACTTAATGAAGAGTACTGTTATTATAAGCTCTGTGATCAAAACTGGCTATAGGACCCCAAATAGGCCTCGTCTCTGTCTCAACCGCAGTATGCGTAAATGCTTTTATAAGAAACATCTGCAAAATGAATCACAAAACCCAGTGACGTAACTAGAGAAGCATTATCTTTATATTCATAATACAGCAGTTTGTGATGCTAGTGTAATAACATCCTTGTGGTCATAATACATATGTTTGTTCAGTTCAGTGCTCTGTGTAGCGGCTGAGTGGTTTTGCAGCGATATACATTGTTTTTAATTATACTACTCCGCCCTTAATTTATGGTAGTCAGGCGTCTCCTAATTAAGAGGGAAAGAGGTGCTTGTTTGGAGCCCTGTGGTAACAATATCAGCTTGTAAAAGTTTTATTGTTCTTGTGAAGTCCTGAAAATATCTAAAGTATAAAGGCACTCACAATATGATTTGGAAAAAGAATGGCTATACTGTTGTCAAAATAATATAGAGATAAAGATGTTAAGGACAAAAATCCATTGTCTTAAGACATTTTCTCTGCACTAACACAGTTTTCATAATGCATAGCAAATTTCACATTTTTCCTGTTTAATGATAGAGTTTAAAAATAGGAAGAAAATCGACTATACTATAAGTTTGAAATGTTTGAAAAGTCTGAATGCTTTTCCATAAGGAAAGAGCAAGAACTCATTATTTTGTAAAGTAAAATTGCGTACACAAAACAATAATGCTGTGTGGAAGGTTTTTGGAGGGTTTTCACTCATATGGTCATTTTGAATAGCATGTTGTAATAATTCAAGATTAGAACACATGAAGGCCCTTGAATGTAAGGACACCAATCCAGTCCAGTTATTATCAGACATTTTGGAATTCCTGTTAAATGTCTATGTTTCCTCACACCTCTCTCCTACTTTTCTCCTCCAGTTGTATTTCAAGGTGTGGACCTGCAGCCCAAAGTAAATAATCGTGCCCACCACACAGAAGAAATAGGCATGGAGCGGCTGGTTGTGCGTCGAGGACAGCCCTTCTCTATGCTCCTGCATTGTACAGATTCACCTCCACTGCCTCCAAACCATCAGCTCACTCTGATCCTCAACCTGGGTCAGTAATAACACTGAGTACACCAAGTGCTAGAATGGCTGTGGATGGATATAGTAGGGAGGAAGAGGAGTGAGAACACAACAGAGGTCTTCAGAGTATTGAGAGTGTTAAAGAAATAGAAGAACCATTTTAATGTGTGCTTCAAGTTAAAGAACAGTTCTTCATGATTATAGAATTTGAATTATAGAATATAGGACAACATTAATAATGACATAACCTCGAACAAAATTAAGGTGAAAGACTTTCACAATTTACTTTTATGAATTGGCTACTATCACAATTGGCTTAACCCTATATTAGGCAATTGAGAATCAACGACATCTAGCATACAGTTTGTTCAATTGTGATTGATATAGCAGGTGTGTTTGCCAGGTTTCAGCAAATTGTGCAGCCCAACTATATGTCAAAAAAGCACAAAAGACCTGAACCCAGTCCGATACATCCCCGTGCCATGTGCACAGGGAACAAGGTATCAATGCACACACATTTCTGATGTATAGACATTATCCACTACAAATCTTCCTTCCCTTTCCTAATCTTTACACTACATTTTACAATGGGAATGGTTCTGTACACCATAGGCACACTACCTGTACTTTCTACACTTTGCCTTTGTTTACCAAAATTTAACTCCCATTATTTGCAATAAAACAAGATCTTGGTGGCATGGAGTATTGGCTAGCTGAATCTGAAATTAAAAAGTGTGACTGTCTTGTCTTCCTTTACTGAAAATGTTCATCACGCCAGTGGGCCTCTGTTGACATTTGCTGCAGTTCCAATTTCAACCACCAGGCACAATAATAAGTCCATGGTGCTTAAATGGGGAGCTGAACATGCTGCCCCATGATTATGAAATGAAGCTAACAAATCAGTGGAACATTGGCTTATATCCGAATAGCAACTTAAAAAAAAATAGTCAGTCACTCAAAAGATGTAATTATTATTTCAGGGTTATTGTTGAATTGCTGCCCCTGTGGGTGAGCCTGACTTCTTTCTGAACTAATGTTATTACTCATGAAATTTAGTGAACAAATATTATAGTTGTTTCTTGAAAACCTTTATTTTTAAAGATTGAACTAATAATTTCCGAGAACAACACATGCTGTTCTTTTTGCAGAATTAGTTTATTCAATACTGTAAGAAATACTTTCCCAATATCATTACAATGTATGACAACAAGTTCTCATTATGGATTTTTTGTATTCAATCTTGCCTTTATTTTAAAAATGATCATATTAGCTTTAACAATGCATATATCAACAAAATACATATTTTTGTGTGTGTTTGTTTGTGTGTGTGTGTGTGTGTGTGTGTTTGCGCGTGTGTGGGTGTATATGTGTGTGTGTTTGTATGTGTGTGTGTGTGCTGCAGGTTCACAAGGGGAGGTGTTGGTGAGGGTGTCAGGTTCAAGAGCAGCTCATGGTAAATGGTGGTTCAGTCAGCAGGTTGCTCAAAATGAGGTGTTGCTGAGGGTCCATAGCCCTGCTGATGCCCCTGTGGGTCGGTACAGTGTTACTGTGCTCTTGCTCTCTTCTGAGGGACACATCTTAGAGCAGAGCTCCCCTTATTCCTTTTTCCTGCTCTTCAACCCTTGGTGTAAAGGTGGGTAACGTTTCTACACCTTTTCAATCATACATTTATATAATCTACAAACCACTGCTAAGGTTTGTGGTTTGATTATTATGATGCAAGTATAAAAAAAAATCACATTTGTGACTCTTTATCCTATATGTATATATTAGAATCTCCAACATGTCTTATTCAAATAAATTATACATAAAGAGACAATATCACTTTAATGGTTATATTAACATTTAGGTTTGACTTAATTTTCTATGTGTTTGTGTGTGTGTGTGTGTGTGTATGTATGTATGTGTGTGTGTTTCAATTTGATCCTGTAGCCGACACTGTGTATTTGCCTGATGAAGAGCTTCTGTGGGAGTACATCCTGAACGAGAATGGTATCCTGTACCAGGGCTCATGGGACCAAATCACCACTCTCCCATGGAACTTTGGACAGGTGACACTTTCCTCCACAATATCAGCAGGATCTTATTTAGCATTAGGGGACTTTTGTCTTCCAAAATAGATTTTGAAAGGTACAGGAACAAACAATAAGGTTCATGTTAGGCAATAAGTTAAAATGATTAGTCTGCTAGTAGTTGTCACAGAGGTACTGTCATGGGCTAGGACAGCTGACAGGAAAGATGGATATATGGGTGATTTTTTGTGCTGATGGAATCTGTGGTTAGAATCAGCAGTTAGATGGTGGAGTGTGTGAATTGTAGCAGCTGTGTGCCAAAAGAGACACGGGGGGGCTGGTCAGCCTGGGCAATCTTTCTGACTGGATGTCAAGCGTTTCTGCTGAAGATGTGTGAGAATGTTTGCCTTACAAACAAGGGCCTGCCACCTCACCATTTTCAGTTAGGTCAGTAAAGACAGAAAGGGCAAGCAAAGGCAAAATAAGCATAAAGAAAAAGCTGAAGAATATAGAAAAATTGTCTGTTTATTGCCTATAGAGATCACAACCACCACTTGACAAAAAAGTTCTTGTTTCAGACAGTTACCTTTGGTTTAATAGTAAAGTGTTTGTCTTTTCATTAAATTCCTGGTAATGCCATGTCCATCCATAGCTGGGAGTCCAAATGCCCATAATTCAGCCTCTTTACCTCTTTACCCAATACCACTATTTGTATATGAATCTATATTAGTATCTGAGAGTGTTTGAGAGAGCATGCCATGCCTCCAACCAAGGCAGCAAGGCCAGTTTAGCACTATGGGCTCCTGGCCACATGGTGGCATCAATGAGATTTGAACTTACGATCTCCCAACATTAGGGCAAACAATTTTCTGTTGTATGACTTGGGAGCTTGGCTGTGGCACAAAAAAAAAATCCCAATTGTGCATTGTTTTTGTTTGAACATGCCAGTGATTTTTTTTTAACAAATGTAGTTGGTTTTATTTTCCATAATACATGGAATGGAAATGGAATGTGTTCATTCAGAATAATGATTTTATATTTGGTTATATCCCTAATGGATCTCTTCATAACATTAAGGGTTGCAGGGAAGCTGGAGCCAATTCCACCTGACCTGATATATCGCCAATCTATAACAGGGCTAACACAGAGACAAACAGATATTCACACTCACATTCACGCCAATGGGCAATTTAGGGTAGCCAGCTGACCTAATCAGCATGTCTTTGGGCTGTGGGAGGAAACCGGAGCACCCAGAAGAAACCCACACAGGCATGGGAAAAACATGCAAACTCCACACAGGCCCAGCCAGCCAGCAGTTCTTGCTGTGAGGTGACAGTGTTAACCACTGACTAAATTGGCAGAAGATTTTATTTAAAAATTCTTATAAAAACAATAGATTCACTTTTCTGCCAGAGAGGCCAGATGATGAACAGATGTGAATTATACAACTGTTGTGTTCTTTCTATCTAGTTTGAAAAAGATGTAATGGACATCTGCTTTGAGGTACTGGATAACTCTCCTGCTGCCTTGAAAAACTCAGAGATGGATATCACTAAAAGAGCAGATCCTGTTTACATTAGTAGGACAATTACTGCAATGGTAAGGCAAAGGTCTGGGTGTCCCATAAATGTATTACTTTCAATTTTGATCACCTACTGCTTCTTTAAATACTGCTGCCACAACAAGATTCCCAGTCTAAACCTTGACAATGCACTATAACAAGATAATATGACTGTGGGTGAAAATGTTAATGAATTTGGAAAGATTATATACACACATTCAAGTCATACTGTATTACTGTTGGTCAGAAATGTTAGAGAATAACAATCAGACTACATCACTGAGGGCCAAGGTCAAACTGGAAAAACGCATGTGTATATATATGACTGGTAGGTGAATGCAAACGATGACCGTGGAGTGATATTTGGGCGTTGGGATGGTGAGTACAGCGATGGTGTGGCCCCTACGCGGTGGACTGGCAGTGTTCCTATCCTGAGACGTTGGAGTGAGGGAGGGGCTCAGCGGGTGCGTTATGGCCAGTGTTGGGTTTTCTCCGCTGTAGCCTGCACAAGTAAGGAAAACATTTACAATATCTAACGCTAGTGCCTGCACAAAAAGCTGAATCAGAGAGTTCTAATCATTAATAACCATATTAAGAACCAGTCAATATGTATATAAATGGTTCTAATGTGTTAGGCTTCACTGCTTTTCTTTTGACCTCTGCAGTTCTTCGATGTTTGGGTATTCCAACTCGATGTGTCACAAATTACAGATCAGCCCATGACACCAATGGTAACATCAATGTGGATTGCTTATATAATGAGCAGCTGCAGAGTGTATCTGAGGGCAGGAATGACACGATATGGTAAAGCTCCTGCTCTATGGTACTTTGAGTCCTTTCAATCTTAGATAGTCTTAATGTGTCTGACCTGTTTCCTATTTTTTTTTTCAGGAATTTCCATTGTTGGGTGGAGTCCTGGATGAGCAGAGAGGATCTCCCAAAAGGTTATGATGGATGGCAAGTACTTGACCCAACTCCTCAGGAAAGGAGTGATGGTAGGATTTAACCCTTTAACAGGCAGCTCAACCACACGATTACAAACATTTTCATTGTAATTCCAATGTACAGTGTTCATAAATTTATCTTCATCCTTTCCCTTTATTTGAAGGCATTACATTGAGTTTTCTGGCATAATATATCCATGAGGTGGTGCTTATTTGCTAAACTAAAGTGACTTAACAGGAGTTCACTGCATGCTGTTATTCAGCAGATTTATCAGAAATTTCACAAGCATAACATTCTATCAAGATAAGTTTGTTTTACAAAGATTATTAAAAAGGAAATATTTTAAACATTTCAATAACATATCAATAATTGAATGGTACTACATCAAAAATATCAATGAAACACAGTTCACAGTTTATTTCCAATATTTAACAAAATGAAAGATTAATTAACTAGGCAAATTTTCAAACTAAGCAGCTATTGGTTAAACCTTTGTGAGTGATTTTATGAAAATAGGGAGAGCAAAGTTTCCACTAGGTGTTGGATATGTAGCATATTTTATTTTGTCATATTAGATTTTTTTTTTTATAGTGGTGAAAGTCTTATAAAAGGTGATATGTCTTATAGACATTTACAGTCATGGTTTGTCCTGTCTAGTGTATGTAGGAGACTCAAGGCCTAAAAATATTTGATTGTAATTTCATATGATATCTAAGCACTTGGAAAAGCTTACAATAAAAATACATTACATTTGTGGTCATACTACTGGTCTATTGTGCTCAATAGTCACCTCTACTGTTACCTTAAATGGGCAGCTCAACCAGCTGGTAGACGTCCATGACTCCTAATCTAAAGAAGGGAATTTGACAGTAATCAATGGAATTCTGTTAAATGTGATCCAATTAGTAACAATCTTTTTTGCAAAAGTATGTCATTGTGTCCCTGGGAGAGATAGAGAAGATAGTTGAGAAGATAACATTTTACAAAGATTGCATTTTTTCCCTCACTCTAGGTGTATACTGTTGTGGTCCATGTCCTGTGAAGGCAGTGAGAGAAGGTGAGGTGGGGATGAAATATGATGCACCATTTGTGTTCTCGGAGGTGAACGCAGACATGGTCTACTGGATTATTCATCCAGATGGGGAGAGAACACGAGTGTTGGTGAACAACACAACTGTAGGTAGAAATATCAGCACTAAAAGTGTATATGGAGACTACAGGGAAGACATCACTGCTAACTACAAATACCCTGAAGGTATTTCACTCAACTCACCCACAATCCATCACTCTGTATTGTAGATAATTGCTCACCTATGCAAGTAATACATTCTAGTCATCCATTCTTCTTCATTAGGTTCCATAATGGAGCGAAAGGTCTACGAAAAGGCAGGGAAACAAGTGGCGAGGCAAACTGGACAGCCTAGCAAGCTGGAGCTGTATATCAAACATGCCCAGGCCATTCATGGAACAGACTTCGATGTAATTGTGGAGGTGCATAATGTTGGAGGAGAAGACACACCTGCTCAGCTCACGGTCACATCTAATGCTGTCACATACAACAGTCTCCATCGGGGAGAGTGTCAAAGGAAGACTGCCCAACTCACAGTGCAAGCACAGAAAGGTAGGAAAATCTAGGAACTCTGATTCTAGGAACTTGTCCTCCCATAGAAATATAGTATACCAGGATGTGAAAAAAATGTGACGAATTTATGACTTGATCAGGGTGCAAAATTGCAGATCCGGTGAAACAAAAGTGGCACAATACACAAAATACACCAGACAATACATAAGGACAAACTAGGTAGCATAACTGCAAAACTCAGATTTGCCAGTATTTCAGTATTTTGTAAAGAAAATGCTTCATGTCGTGCTTAACTTCAGTTAGATTAAATAGGTAAGGAATGAATTTATAAGGCACGGGGATGCATAAGATAGACAAAAAGAGGCTCATTAAGTTGACAAAAGGCACAAAGTTGTCCATCATTTAAGAACTATTATTGTAAATATGCGACATTGTTTGTGTTCAATAATTTCCTTCACTCATTAACCTTCAGCTCATAAAGAAGTGATGAGGCTTCGGTATGATCATTATGGAGCATGTGTATCAGAGCATCACCTGATTAGAGTCACAGCCCTCCTCCAAACCATCAGCGAGCAGAATACCATCCTGAAAGAGGTCAACATACCCTTAAAAATGCCTAAACTCCATATCAAGGTAATGCACAAAAAACCATGGAACTGATACAGTTCAGTAAATATTGACCTACAACATGAGTAGTGTTCTCGGTCTCAATGTAATATTTCAGATGATTGGAGAAGCAATGGTATCACGTAAGGTGACAGCAGTCATCTCCTTCACGAACCCACTGCCTATCACTTTGACAAGAGGGGTGTTTACAGTGGAGGGGGCAGGGCTAACAGGAGCACAAGAGATCCAGGCGCCGTATGTATAAGATTGTTATTTCTGAGTTCTATTTTTGACAAATGTTTTTGTATACCTATTACCAATCTAATTTATAGTAGGAATATAGTCTATAGAATACGGATGTAGATTGAAGCAAATGGAAGGTGAAATAATGGCTACAAGCCATCAGCCATTATTCTTTACTTACCACTTTTCACCACCATATTATAAAGAAAATGTCTTCTCCATCCCCCCAACAAACAAAATGTGTTGAACGTTACAGGCCAAGAAAGCACAAATCAAAATGACAATCATCATGAGACCTCAACACATAGCTGACAACTAGACCAGCACAAACATTTACCAACCTCTAACATGGGAAAACATATCCCTAAAACAACATACCCTAACCTCGTTTTGGCATTTCCTGCATACTAGTATTCAGTGAAAATATTGGTACAATTGTCTGTAAGGATTCCTTATGTATCTATGTATGATTGCTGGGCTAGGTATGATCAAATCAAAAAGTTTAACCAAATAAAAAATAACTTAAAATGCCCCTGATGTTTCAGAACTCTTTGTACCTCTCCATTACGGTTATGGACACCAATATGATAGAAGGTCTTAAAAAATTTAATTCAAAAAAGAGAGAGAGAGAGTGAAATAATTTGTTTTTGGAAATATTCCTGATTACATTTATAGTTGATCATTTCCAGGAAAATTATTAAATAATTTTTTGATGAGGGCGGCACGGTGGTGCAGTGCTTAGCACTGTCGCCTCACAGCAAGAAGGTCCTGGGTTCGATCCCCGGTTCACCCAGGGTGCCTTTCTGTGCGGAGTT
>JAQQZR010000037.1:11194935-11228069 GCA_030068235.1 Notoglanidium macrostoma | reverse complement strand
ATTGAATTAAGTGACCTTTGTAGGTAAAATTAGGTGTTTAACAACCTGTTAAAAATACACCAGAATGCAGGAAATGGCGTCTAATTCATTAAAAAAATGTATGGGGGACCTACAGAATCCATTTACATAAAATTTACATTTATGTCATTTGGCAGACGCCCTTATCCAGAGCGACTTACATACATATTTTTTTTTAAACAAGTGAGCAGTGAAGTTGAGGGCCTTGCTCAAGACCCCAGAAGTGGCAGCTTGGTGGTGCTGGGATTTGAACTCACGACCTTCCAATCACTAGTCCAACGGCTTAACCATTGACCCCCTGCCTGTGTGTCCCCCCACATCCAAAATGCTTCTGACACCCCTGTGTATTGTGCTCTTTCTCAGGAGGTGTTGAGAGTAATGGTGTTACTGTACTATTCAGTAGTCCTGGAAGCAGCAGTGCAGTAATTAGTGCTGCTGGTTCTAGAGCTGTTTGCCATCAGGAGCCTCCCATGATGATTTTTTTTCCACCCATAGGATAGTAGTCAGGTGTTTTTGAAAGCTATAGATTGCTTTCATTTTGTATGAGGTTCTCTTCTTGATCCTCATTCAAGTTCAGTTCTTGTTTCTTGTCATTTTCTAAATTGTAACAGAGAAGACGGGTGAAGTTAGAGCAAGCCTATTGAACTCTTTTAATCAGAGAAGTGTGTTCAAAGGGGAACATCTTTTATGCCTTTGGTTTCTTGTTTGCCCTGTAAGGGATTAAATGCAACAACAGAAGAAAGAGTTAGGTAAGAAGAATGAATTACAGGGTTCAGTATTCGTGTCCTTTCAGAATTGTTTGTTTGTCTGGCAATTACAATAGTTTGCTACACTGCCGGTCTAACATGCTTTCTTCCTCCCAAGATGCATGTGCTCGGAAATGTGGTGTGTGGTGTGTTTGTTTTTTTTTTGTTTTTTTTTTAAATAAGTTGGTACTCCATGTTTTCTGATTTCCTAGTCCTCTTTGAGCAAACCATCCATCATGGACACTTCACTGACTGCTGCTCAGATCCGGGAAAAGTTCATCGACTTCTTCCGTCGCTATGAGCATAAGTATGTGCACTCGTCCTCTGTCGTTCCCCTGGACGACCCAACCCTTCTCTTTGCCAATGCTGGTATGAACCAGGTAAGACTGTCACACCCTTGTTAATGTAGACTTAGTGGTCAACCGTTCTCTAAGCTGTTTAATTACTGTAACATTAGCGACTTTGAATGCAAAAGCTCGACGTGTATGAACAGGCTTTATGTAAAGAGAACTGAAACGGTAGTCTGTTATGTCTGCAGTTTCTTCCTGGGGCAAAAGTACAGTTGTGCAGGTTTTTATTTCTTTCTTTTCACCAAGTCTTCTTTTCATAGTTCAAGCCTATCTTCCTAAACACGATCGACCCATCCCACCCTATGGCCAGACTGAAGCGTGCTGCCAACACCCAGAAGTGCATCCGTGCTGGTGGTAAACATAATGACCTGGATGACGTGGGTAAAGACGTGTACCACCACACCTTCTTTGAGATGTTGGGCTCCTGGTCCTTTGGAGATTACTTTAAAGTAAGACACAGGGACCCAAAAGGGCAGCAATGCAAGAGTTAATTGACAACGTATTGAGTATGGCTTTGAGTGAACTAATTTGGTCAAATACGATGCCATACTATCTTCTGCTATTTCTTTTCTATGTTCCTCTTAATGCTGCTCATGTAACAGAATGTATCAGATGCACTTAAATTCTTGTTCTGTCTTTAGCAATTAGCTTGTAAGATGGCTCTGGAGCTGTTGACCCAGGACTTTGGCATCCCTCTCGAGCGCTTGTATTTCACCTACTTTGGAGGAAATCCTGAAGCAGGCCTGGAGTGTGACAATGAGTGCAAGCAGATCTGGTCTGACCTAGGGTAAGTGTGATTGCCTACGATGAGTATTTAGCACACAAGAGACACAAACTATCCATCCATCCATCCATCCATTATCTACACCGCTTTATCCGTCTGGGTCGCGGGGAAGCTGGAGCCAATCTCAGCATCCTCGGGCGAGAGGCGGGGTACACCCTGGGTAGGTCGCCAGTCCACCACAGGGCCAACACAGACCAACAGCCACACACGCTCGCATTCACACCTATGGGCAATTTAGAGTAGCCAGTTGACATAATCTGCATGTCTTTGGACTGTGGGAGAAAACCGGAGCACCCGGAGGAAACCCACGCATGCACGGGGAGAACATTCTGGGTGACCCGGGGAACGAACCCAGGACCTTCTTGCTGTGAGGCGACGGTGCTAACCACCGTGTCACCCACAAGTGAAGTTAGTAACCTGAAGTTAGTCAGGGTTTTTTTTTTAACAGCGATTACAGTTTGATATCTTGCACTGCACAAACATTACATATTAGCTCTTAAAAAATCAGGCATATGATTTAAGGAACTCTACTGGCTGGAACGTAGTCCTTTCAAGTAGGATTAGCAGATCGCAGTCTTTCAACAACACACCCATGCACATCCAGATGAATGACAAACAGCAGCCAAAGTTGAACAAGGGATTATCTTTAGGGTTGAGGTGGCGATGTTTGTCTGATTGTTCGTGACCTGTTTCATTTGTTTGTTTGGGTTTTTTTTTGCAATTTTGTTTTTGTAACCATGGTTCTGGGATTTACTGACTGTTAAATGTCTTCGCAATATGTACACCGAACTTATGCTTGCCTGCCCTTGTTTATATTCACTTGAGGTATGCATCATGTTGTCAATTTGACAATGTGAACGTCCAATTTATATTGTATCTATCAGCATTCTATTAATTATGCATCTGAAACAATTGCAGTGTTTGAACATCAGAGGTCCCAGTCTGCACAACCTTTAAAATAATTAGAGAGCATGCTGACGCACATCTCCGAAGACCGACATGCATTATGAGATATACGGTTACACAACCATGTGATAACAGTTAAAAAGAGCTCTTTTCAGTAGCTTTCAAACGGACACAAGCCCCATGCCACTGCAATATTCAGTGCTCGAGAACGAAGCTGAGGAACACCGGTGTTTTACTTGACTTTGAAGCACTATTTTTGTTTAAAATGATGCCTCAGGAAGCTGCTACGGTGCTCACTATCTTTCAGTCGATCGTTTTCCTCAGAGACATTATTTGTTCAATCAGATGTTTTGAGAGAATTTAGCAATTTATTATTTTTGCTAAAGATATGGTGTATCTTAGTTTGCAATATTTACAATATTAAACCTCTGTTCTTGAATCCAATCGTGACTGGAGTGTACTGTTACACCCCTAATATACACTGATCTTGTACTAACATGGCAATGTGTGTAGTGCTAGTAGATGTGTATCAAGCACTGTAATTGAGTCTGTTTTGTGAAAATTATCTTGGAAAGTGTGAAATCTTCATCTATCAGTTCAGCAGTGATAAACTGTTCCTATTTTGGCACATCCTTGAAAATCACAGATTTTATTTCATTTTGCATGAGAGATTCATTAATAACTTGCAGTGATTGGATAGTGACCGATATGAGCAAACAGCACGAACATGAGATGCATTTGAATAACTCCTATAATTATTTGACTGAAACTAACATTCAGCACGACATGGACATGTATCTCACAGATTGCATACTACTGTTCTATGCTCCCATTCAGAGTTGGTTCAACTTGAGATCCTTCTAAGAACCAGTTTGCTTTTCCATGTGTTCGATACCCGCCATAGACCCACGTCTTCACATCACTGTATATATTTGTATACATCTCCACTTTCTCAGCAAAGTAGCGCCAAGCACAACAACGATGCTGGACTACATCGTCTCTTTACAAGTATTGCCGGATTGGGCAGACTAGACACTACAATAGCTCTGTGGGTTTTTGGTTTTTAAATTGCGGTCAAAGTTTTAGTTGGTCCTGTTGATCCCAATAATCCTGCCCCCAACCCCTGCCACCCTGCCACAAAGGATTCTTGGTTCTAGACCAGCAAAGTTCCGCTCTTGAACCAGTTTTCCTGGCTGATAGCCAGTTCTTTGGTTGTGAAAATATGAAGAGCTGGTTCAAAATTGGGCACTGGCTCTGAGCTGGCCTTGGTGGAAAAGTGGTATAAGAGAAATAAATTTTTGTGAACTCTCCAGGAAATGGTATTTATCCATTGTGAATTTTGACATAGTCAATATGACCTGATATATTTATATTTTATATTTAGTATGATGATTAGGTGTTCAGGTCGAGCACACATTTCTAATATGTATGTCTATGTCGTGCTGTTAAGGAAGGATGTCCATAGTACCTACATGTGGCCTGTGTTTACTCCGTGTCTGCCGTGTGTCTGTACTGTGTGCCAGGGTGGCAGAGGAGCGTATCCTGCCAGGTAATATGAAAGACAATTTCTGGGAGATGGGAGACACTGGTCCCTGTGGGCCCTGCAGTGAGATCCACTACGACCGCATCGGAGGCAGAGACGCTTCACACCTCGTCAACATGGACGACCCTAATGTGCTGGAAATCTGGAATCTGGTGTTTATCCAGTTCAACAGGTAGAATAAAGCACTTTGGCTTTGGGTACACAAACATGTGGATGCACAAGGTAATTTAGTCTAACTTTTTGAACGTCCAATGCAGAGAGTCTGAGACTGAGCTGAAGCCTCTTCCTAAGAAGAGCATTGATACCGGAATGGGACTGGAGCGACTGGTCTCTGTCCTGCAGAACAAGATGTCAAACTATGACACCGACCTCTTCATTCCTTACTTTGAAGCTATCCAGAAGGTATAAGCACATCTGTAGGACCTCTTTATTGGTTGCTGTTGTATTTTCCCCTAACGAGCATGTCTGGTTTTGGGTGCCAAGGGCACAGGAGCCAGGCCTTATACTGGTAAAGTTGGATCAGAAGACCAAGACGGTGTTGACATGGCATATCGTGTCCTGGCTGACCACGCACGCACCATCACTATTGCTTTGTCTGACGGTGGTCGACCTGACAACACTGGAAGAGGGTGAGCCCTTAGAAAATACTTTAAGTGTATTGCAGAGATTGTGCCTGTGTTACAGCTCTCCTGTGTGTGTGCGTGTAGATACGTGTTGAGAAGGATCCTGAGACGCGCTGTACGGTATGCTCATGAGAAGCTGGGTGCTCAGAAGGGCTTCTTTGCCTCTCTGGTGGACGTGGTGGTGCAGTCACTGGTGAGAACGCATCTCTAGCTGAACAGACAAAGCTGTACAGTTTTGAATGCCCTAGTTCAGTGGAACCAGGATTTTTATTTTATTTTTTTTTTTTAATTAATGTAATAAGAACCTTTAAAAAAAAATTGAATTGCTGCCATTCAGGGACTTTAGTTTTTAACAGTTCTTGTGAGATTTTCCTGATTTCTATAATCTCTGCTCACAGGGAAATGCTTTCCCCGAGCTGAGGAAAGACCCAGATTCAGTGAAGGATGTCATTAATGAAGAGGAAATGCAGTTTCTTAAGACTCTCAGCAGGGGACGACGCATCCTGGACAGGAAGATCCAAAACCTTGGAGACAGCAAGACCCTTCCAGGTAGGTGTATCTGGTCTCTCTTATTTCAGTTTATCTTTGTCTTTGAGGTTGGAGGGTCACTGGTGTGAAATTTGTGTGCAAAGCTTGAGTGGTTTACATATCCCCATATCCCTATTCCATTACTGGCCCATTCACAAGGAATTCCACTCAGAGCTGTTGAATGTACAGAACCAACACATACTAGTACACTGAACACTGTGATTGCTAGCTGTTTAGGATCTTTAATAATAAGGTAATATTAATAAGTTAAACTACACAAAGATAATAATTCAACGCATTATGTTTTGAGAAAGCGGGGTTATGCGGATGAACAGAAGAACACCATACCCACAGTGAAGTACAGAGGTAGGGGCGTTGCTCAGCTACAAACAACACTGGGACATTGTGTCATCGAAGGAAAATGAATGGAGCGATGTACCTTGACATATTAGAGAATCTGATCTCATCAGCTTAGAAACTGAATTTGGGGAGAAGATGAAGGTTTCAACAAGACCCCAAATTTGTGATGTTCAAACACCAATTTTTTTTTTTTTTTTTTTGGAATTTTCCTCCCAGTTTTTCACAGTTTTGCTGTTTAAACATATCTCTGTTTATGCGTATGAATACTTTTGTGTTTGCATTTATAAGTATAAACTCTAAATATATTTGCAATTTTTAAGTGGATATATACACTGGAAGTATATTACATGGCAAAAACGAATGTATCGGAATGCTTATTTACCCACAACGTGTGTGTAGCCTGGGAAAACCCAATGGACGTCGCACTGGTTGATTTTTTTCTTAAGAAATATACTTATGTGAAGCTGCTTTGTGACGATGTCTGTTGTTAAAAGCGCTATGCAAATAAAATTGAATTGAATTGAATTTTGGAAGACCGTCAAAAATGGTTTTTTAATTTACAATCAGATATAGTTGTCAAAAATGTGAGCTGCACCTGAACTGTCACATTGTCAAAACAGAAAGTAGTGCTAACAGTTGACAGCAGATTTGTGACTCGTATGTGTTCTTAACACACTGTTTCATCCTGTGCAGGGGACACTGCCTGGCTTCTGTACGATACCTATGGCTTCCCGTTGGACCTGACTGTCCTGATTGCAGAGGAGAAGGGCATGGGAGTGGACCTAGCTGCATTTGAGGAGGAGAAGAAGGCTGCACAGGTGAGAGAGCTAAAGTTGCCGGGTGACGCAAAAAAGAAGTGCCTGATCCTTATGGTCAAATTAGAACCGATACCATTTTCTTTTCTTAAACACATGGGCTCTGAATGTGGCAGTTTCTGTTTGCAACACAGTCTCTTCTCTAAACATAGATCTGTACAATTTAAGCTGCAAATGATGAATCTTCGAGTACGTACAATTCGTAACCACAGAAAGATAGTCTGTTAGCACCGAACTGCTAAAAAAAAAAAAATCAGTTTACACGGGCTCTAAATGTTTTCTCTCTTTGTGTGCTGTTAGCTGAAGTCCCAAGGCAAAGGTGCTGGAGATGAGGACCACATCATGCTGGACATCTATGCCATTGAGGAGCTGAGGAACAAAGGAGTCCCTGCCACCGACGACACACCAAAATACCGCTACACCTCTGATGGCACTGGCAACTACGGTGACTTACATTTACACACCTCAGTCTGTGCGCCCTGTGTGTGTAGTCCTGTTGTAACTGACAGCTTTTGTGTATGTGTGCAGAGTTTGAGCAGGCTGTTGGCACGGTGCTCGCTCTGAGACGTGAGCGTGCATTCGTGGATGAGGTGACCACAGGGCAGGAGTGTGGTGTGGTGCTGGATCAGACATCTTTCTATGCTGAGCAGGGAGGTCAGACCTTCGATGAGGGATACATGCTGCGCGAGAACGACTCCACAGAGGACGTAAGAGGGAGGGCTGTTTTAAAAAGGAGATCAAGCAGTTGTTCCTTCGACCAATGTGAGGAGCTCTTATGCATTTTGATTGTGTTAAATGTGTGTCTCAGAGGATGGAGTTCACGGTGAAGAACACTCAGGTGCGTGGAGGCTACGTGCTGCATGTTGGAACTGTGTATGGCACACTGAAGGTTGGAGACCGTCTCACTCTGCATGTTGATGAGGTAAGAGAAGCTTATTTAATCTATTAAGTCATTTTATTCTGTATTTATCTACATAGCTCTGATCATTGTTAAGTTAGATCTTTGCATTTAGACTTCTGGAATTTAAGTGAGGCTTCATTTTAATATAGTGTCTTAATCCTTTTGAGTATTTTTTTTCTCTCTACACATTCAAAAAACAAGTATGGCCCACATAGGAACCGTTAAACTATTACATTCAACACAGAAGTGCTCTGATTAAAAACAGTTAAAAGGGGTTAGACTGAAATCCAAGCAGTCATGTGGAATTCAGAACACACAATCAGTCAGTAGCACAGTGTTACCAGCTCCACCTCAGATCCTGTCGGTAGTTAAAAGCGACCCAACAAGACCAGTGTTCCTGCTTTCTGGTGACCATAGTTTGAGTGGTTTGTTCATGCTTTTTTTTCCTCCTGGGAAGTCTATTAAAGATGCATCTTCTTTCCCTTCTCTCGGGCTCCTTCAGGCTCGCCGCAGGCCCATCATGAGTAACCACACTTCCACCCACATCCTGAACTTTGCCTTGAGGTCTGTGCTTGGTGAAGCAGATCAGCGCGGTTCCCTTGTGGCACCGGACCGCCTGCGCTTTGACTTTACTGCCAAGGGAGCTATGAGCACTCAGGAGGTGCGCCGCACTGAGGAAATCGCCAGCGCTATGATAAAGGATGCCAAGGTAATGCATTAAGACATGCTATTAGAAGGAGCTTGGCACATCATTTTAAATCTCGAGAAGTTTAAAACCCATGTTCCTTTCAGAAGCCAAATCGCTTTGTTGTATGTACGATTAGATAATGTTCTCTCTGCTCAGTATCTGCTACTTCATGCATCATAACCACCATCCATGGTATTTCCTTCCCTATAGCCAGTGTATGCCAAGGAGGCCCCGCTCGCAGCTGCCAAGGCCATCCAGGGCCTGCGTGCCGTCTTTGACGAGACGTATCCAGACCCTGTGAGAGTTGTGTCCATCGGCATATCTGTAGAGGATCTACTGTCCGACCCGAACAGCGCTGCAGGCTCTCTCACCTCCATTGAGTTCTGCGGTGGAACGTAAGTTTAAAGTACTCCTACACTCCGAAGCTACATTTTCGTCAGTTCGCTCCTTTTGGATGGCTGATTCTGAATACATAGATGGGTATTTGGGTCAACTTTGTTGACATGATGCTAATTTCACATTTTTCTGCATAAAACTGAGGATTTCTCAGTATTTGTGTACATATGAGCGGTTAGTAATATGAAATAGCTTAAAAGCATTTAATAGGAGGACCTGTGGGATAATCATTCATTACTCTCCTTATGCTCTGTGCTATGCTAGCATGCTAGCCAACTTCATGAACTGGGAAAATCGATGTATTTTAACAGGCTGAGAATGTAAAGATGATTATCGAGATTCTGATACTGAAGCCCAACATGCACTATATGACCAAAAGTATGTGGACATCTGGTCATCACACCCGTATGTGCTTCTTAGAAATACTATTCCAGATTTAATCCCCACTTTGCTGTTTAATTCACCTCCACTCTTCTGAGAAGGCTTTCCACTAGATTTTGGAGAGTGGCTATGGGGATTTGTTCATTCCGACACACGAGCCTTAGTGACTTCAGGCACTAAGAGGTGAGGAGGCCTGGGGTGCAGTAAGCATTACACTTCATCCAAAAGGTGTTCTGTGGGGTAGAAGTCAGGGTTTGGTATATGTTTTCATGGACTTTGCTGCACACTGCTGGAGCATGTTTGGGCCTCAGTGAGGGGGGAGCTCTCATGCTTCAGCATATAAAAGACATTCTGTACAACTGTGTGCGCTTCCAACTTTGAGGCAAAAGAACTACAGATGGGAGTGATAGTCAAATGTCCACAAACATTCTGCCATTTAGTATATATCTGCTTACGACAAATGGAAACTAGTTGGCTATTTAGGATGGCAGGATGATGTGCGCGGTTTGAGTTTACATTCCATGAGTTTTCTGTAACAGCATGGCAAAGGCAAATCACAGATGAAATGAATAAACTCTTGTTTTTATAATAAAAAAAAAAAACATGAGATTGTAATGCTTTAATCCGCATGAGTGGGTTTAAAAAACTGAGAGTATTGATATTTCTGTGAGGAAATGTTTATTTAGCAGTATTGGAGGGAGCCCAGCGTCAGCAGTCTGTCAGAGATAAAGCTGTTCTTTTAAATTTCCTGCCATGAGTGTTTATGGCACAGAGGGCTTAGGGTGTTCTGGTTTCTTGGCAATATGACAAGCTGCATAATTTCATCTTATTATTTTCAAGAGGAAAAAAAAGAGAGGCTGATGTCTGAAGGACACACAAGTAATGACCGGAACTAACTTGTGCAAATATTCCACAACATGTCATTGTAAACGCTTAAGAAAGATGTCATACTTTAAGACAATTCCTTAATTATTATACATTGGTTATTGAAAATTTTGTATGTAGTTCTTCGGTACTTGGACACTTTAGAAAACTCTAAGCTGAGTCAAACAATGCAACAATGTGTAACAAGCATTGGGTTGCCCATGCTGGAGACAGGGTGTGATCACAGAGCTACCAGTCCAAGTCATGTTGACCTGCTGACAACACAGAGTTGTATGAATTCAAGCACTCAACTTTGATCCATTCTTTTTATCTCAGGCATCTGCAGAACTCCGGTCATGCTGGCCAGTTTGTGATCGTGACCGAGGAGGCCATCGCTAAGGGGATCAGGCGAATCGTGGCTGTGACTGGAGCAGAAGCTCAGAAGGTGATCGTTCAACACTCTCATATTTATTACACATTGTTTTTTACTAAGATTTACTGAGCATGATAAAAATATAAGATGTAATTTTATTTAAAGAATAATCGGAAAGTTCCATGTTGTAGCAACATAAATTGTGTGTGCTGACGATTACGTCGTATGTTAACAGGCCCAGAGGAAAGCCGATGCTCTGCAGCAGTCTTTGTCTGCCATGGGCGAGAAGGTGAAAGCTCAGACTGCTCCCAATAAAGACATCCAGAAGGAAATAGCAGACCTGTCTGAGGTGAGCTTCACGGTCATCTCGTGTGTGGCCTTTTTAAAAGAGGAAAAAAAACAAACAAAAAAAACACACCCTCTCCACAAGATTGAATGCATCATGTTCACTTTAACATGTATTTATGTTCCAGACCTTAGGAACTGCAGTGGTCTCCCAGTGGCGGAAAGACGAGATGAGGGAGACTCTGAAGGGCTTGAAGAAGATCATGGATGACCTGGACCGTAGCAGCAAAGCTGATGTACAGAAAAGGGTGAGAGAAACACTCACAATCCTAATGAGGGTTTCTTACTCTTATCCATTCTAATCCCATTGGTGGCTCAGCATCTTTAACTTTTCCTACAGACCAGTGTGTGGGCTGTGGTGAAGAGGCAGTTGGCATTTCATGGCACATTGTGTTGGACCTTTAAATTGTTACGGCCTTGAATATGGTGCTTTCACATATGCAGCGTTTATTCTGTTTAAGTGAACTGTGCTACGTCTTCCTTTCAGTGCAGTTTGCTTACACAGGTGAGAACAGAGGAGGCGCACGCAGGTGCCGACCAAAGCAAACTTTTAACATGGTTTTATAAGAAAAAGATTTAACATTGAATCGACCCAAATGCACGAAGTGAACCAAACATGGAATGTATTTGGATTTTTTATTTATTACTTTTTTTTGTACATACGAGCTACTAAACTGGCCCATGAGGCACACACTGAGATAAAGCCGTATCCGAGCAGTACTGCTACAGAGACGTGGTGTTCTTTATATCTGGACCCTGGAACAAAAAGAGAAAATAAATGCTGCTTGGGATAAAAATAAAATATACAAACAAAATATTTTCCTTTACATACAGTACGTTGACTGGTTCGGTTGATTATAAGATTTTCCATGTACACTTGGAAAAGGGTTGTTTACCTTTTTTTGCTTGCATTTCTGACAACTGAAGGAATGGGATTTACAAGTACATTTCTAAGCCCTACATGCCCTTCTGCCTTTTTTTGTTTTGTTTTATTTTGTTCAGTTATGTGCATTATTAAACCAAGTCAAACCAGTATGAAAACAATGGTTGGTTTTGTACCCTGAATTTGAGTCAGCAAATGAATAGGTATAAAAGTGCCCTTAAGTTGTGTTTAGAATGTGTGTGTGTGGGTCTGAATTTGCTGCCACTGTCACTGACCTCTTAACTGTGCATGAGCGCGTAACGTTAGAAGCCAGTCAATCGCTACAAAAATAGAAAGAAACAGACCCATGGTGCTTTGTCAAGGTCATCACTATGTAAAACATCTTATGTACTTGGTGAAGAGGAAGGGGAAATTAAGCTCTCCAGTTTTTTGGAAGAGATTGTGGATTTCAGCAGCCACATATCAACAAGAAGCAAAAACACTTTGGGTTCACAATCTGCCTTGTAATCAAATCTAGGCTGCTTTGTGGGTGTTGATATGATTTGCTGTTGGAGATGATGACCATGTTGGAATACTCCAGGGTATTATGGAGCTGCTCTTCATTCATAATTGAGCTTGAAATATTCAAATCCCATTCAAATCCAAGCTCCACCTGTCTATAACTGTTGGACCCTTGAGCCAAACTCGACCATCTTTACTCCAGGTGTATCATGGCTGAGCCTGCACTTTAGCCCCAGCTACATACCATGCGTGCCCCATACAATAAAAATACTTGTACTGTGTGTATATGTATGACAATAAAAGCATACATGTTTTCTTTGTTTTGGCCTTTCTTTAGGTTCTTGAGAAGATGAAAGAGGTTATCGACAGCACCCCCAACCAGCCTCTTCTTGTCATGGAGATGGAGAGTGGAGCTAGCGCAAAGGTACTGTCTCGCTCATCTGCAAGACCTTTAATGTAGCATATGATCAGCTACCTGAATAAACTACAGTAGCAGGCATCTGCGATAAGATATTGATCATGTTTTGCAGTATTCTATAAAGAACCCGAGTGGTAAGAGTGTTGGTTGTGTTCTGTCTGAACAGGCTCTGAATGAGTCCTTGAAGCTGCTGAAGACTCAGTCTCCTCAGACTGCTGCCATGCTTTTTGCTGTGGACAATGAAGCTGGCAAGATTATCTGCCTCTGCCAAGTGCCACAGGTAAACTACACCAAACTGCAGCATAAGTTCAGAATATCTTCCACAGTAATGCTTTATCATCAATTACATTTGATCTGGAGCCAAATACTGTTGGGGCCGGGCCCCCCAGACCCTCTCTAATTTATGTATACAATAGTAAACGGTTATCGTATTTTGGTAGCTAACAGAGGTCAAGTAGCCTGAGTACTTCACCCTTTCGTTTTCCATCTATGTTTTTTGAATCAAAATGGTTACCACTTTGCTATGACAAGGACAGGATTATAAAATGTATTATGTGCAACTGCACATGTAAAACTACTAAATTTTAATTAAGTGTTCCATTATTCCTCTTCTTTTCTGTGCAGGAGGTTGCAAATCAGGGCTTGAAAGCCAGTGAGTGGGTTCAGGAAGTGTGCCCTCTGCTGGATGGAAAAGGAGGTGGAAAAGACATGTCCGCTCAGGCCACAGGCACAAACGCCCAATGCATCCAGGAGGCCTTGAAACTAGCCAACGAATTTGCCCAACTCAAACTGGGACAAAACTAGATATTTCTGAGTGTTCAGGGAGAAGACCTAAAAAATATCTCCACTAATCTGACTAGAGTAATGCCTGCTGAAATTTACAGAACCATCTCAATAGCTATTGGCACCCTCTTTCTGTGTGCAAGAAGGGGACCGAGGGCAAGATGGCATCTTAAAAGACCATCCAGTCAGCTCTCCCCTAATGCATTGATTGACACAAGCAGGTATCAATGAATGCTATTCCATCATGTGACCCTTGCACTAAAACCACTGCAAATTTAATAAACAAATAAATATTTTTAAAAAAATATACGCACACACATGTATGTATAATAATTATTGTCTGCCATTTGACAATAATCTCTCTTCCTTTCCAATACTGGGGAGTTTTTCTAATGGTTCTACTTAGTAATCCACCATGATCTCAGTCTAAAGAGTAATACATACGGAGTTAAAATGATTGAGACTGACTTGTTTCTTGTCCTGTGGAATTATCTTCACTCACTTGTATTTGCGAACGGTCTTACTGTTAGCCTGCTGTAGATGAAAAACTTTTGCATAAAGGAATAAAAGGAATAAAAGGGATCAGTGTAGTCGATTACTGTTGCATTTCATCTTTCATAATAGCAAATGAAAACCCTTCCTGATTTACCTGCTTCCTCATGCCTGCTTTACATCAAGGCTACTGTTACTGTACTACATTATCACACAGGTAGACCAAGTGTTTATTATATGCATTTATTTATTACGATAGCATAAGATAAAAACAGTCCATAATTACACATACGCATGAGGAGGTTGGAAAAGGACGAACGGAGAGAGAGAGAGAGAGGGCACTGACCTGATGACTGTCACTACACCACTAAGATGTTGGCATTCTTTTAAGAAGCGCAATAAAATAGCAGGAGGTTATGTACAGTGTAAGTTGTCAGTAGTTCTTTTGAAAGGCTTTAGGTCAAACACATCAATGATGGCGTCAGGTCAGTATAAACATAAACACAGCGGGGCTTTCACTCCCATAATCACAATGATCCATAATACAAAACCTCAGTCTTCCAGACTAGCTGCATCAAACACTGTAACCCTAACAGTGAAAAGAAGGGAAACTCCTCAGTGAAGGAGCCAGGCACAGATCTATAGGTCATGGACGTGAAGAAAATGAGACGGTGGTGTTTAAAAACACAAACAGTACCATAGATGAGGGTTAATACTCCATACCAAGTCGGACTGACTCGAGTTGAAAGTGCACTATAATTGAGCGGGACAATTTGTTTCTGTCAGGACACCGGAAATGTAAATGTTGTCATCCTTGTGGGTTGATGGGAACAAAGATGACAATGTGTACTATATATATATATAAAAAAAAAAACTCATCGGCTTTATAGTGTTTGTTGTAGTCTTGGACGGGCCTTTGGCCTTTGAGGCCTGATGTTTCCATAAAAAATGGGCTTTTTCATTGGAAAAGGTTTGTTCATGGGACTCTTTGGTGATGAATTGCACATTGTTTTAAAGGAATATTTCCACCTGGAGAAACACCTGCATATTCAAAGAAGTAATTGTCATCTCTACACTACCAGTCAAAGGTTTAGACACGCCTTCTAATTCAATGTTTTTTGCTTTATTTTTATTATTTAAAAGACACTTCATGCCTTAAAGTAAAGATGGACTGTTGTTTCTCTTTATTTACTGTAGTCGAGCGGTTGATGACATAATATGGATTATTACAGTTGTTCAATAGGGCTGTTAGAAAAAATACTGTATTTTTATCATTTCCCATTTACTAGTTACTGTATGCCTCAAATGCATTAAGAAGGCAGGAAATGCCACTAATAAGCTTTTAACGAGGCGCACCTGTTCACTGAAAAGCATTCCAGGTGACGACTTCATGCAGCTGGTTAAGATAATGCCCACAATATCATCAAGCTAAATGGGGGCGACTTTGAAGAATCTAAAATATGAAACTTTTTAGTTTTTTTACACTTTTTTGTTTACTACATAATTCAGTAAATGTGTTGCTTCAAAGTTTGAGGTATTCAGTATTGTTTTACAATGTAGAAAACAACAACAAACAAAAAAAGAAAAACCTATGAAAGAGAAGGCGTGTCTAAACCTTTGACTGGTAGTGTACATTAACACTGCTGCTTCAACCTTTAATTATACTATCCATACTTATATTAATGCATTGCATGTTCTCACAAGCATCAGCTTCAGTGATTATTTCCTCCTTATATTGTGTTTGTTTGAGGAATTATTTGGCAGATAGGAGCAGATGGCAAGAAAATAAAGATGGCAGCGGTGAGAAAGTTCAGCCTGGTCCTGAAGGCACAGTGCTCAGCAGTGACAGATTCTAGAGAAGGGCATGTAGGAGGCTTGTTGGAATTGTGATCACAAAGCCAAAATCTCAGAATTAGTGTGCATTTAAAAAGGGAAAATAAAGCAGAGTATGAGGGTTGGAAGGGTGTCACAGGTGTTTGTGTGTATGTTATGAAAAGCAGGTGGGCTAAAAATGCACAGTAAGACTTGCTAAGTCTGTGACTACACTTTTTATGTTTCACTGCAAGGAGGATGTCTCCACAGCAAGGACAAGGCACGCAAGCATCTGTTCAGGTCTACAGTTCAAAAAAATGGGTTTGCTGTACCTGAATATGAAACCATGGACTAAGCCAAAGCAGGAACTATGGAGCACCCTGAAACTTTTTTCCACAGAGCACTGCTCTACACAGCAAATGGTGAAAAATAAAGATAAAACTAAAACACCATTCAATTTACAGAACTATTTGCAGTAACATTTTCATACGAATGTCCTAAACACCTAATTGCACTGAAACATGGTTCAATCCCAATTATCAGGATTCGACATGAAGGCTAAGTTTAACCTCAAGTTATGTATCATGCACTGATGTCGCCAGTCTCGAAACCATCTAGCAATAGCTTCCTCAGTGATCATAGAAAATACATTTTTGTTCTTGGTGTGCAGATAACACTTCATTATCTTTGTCGTTAAACATATCGGCTCTAGTAAGGAGACCTTTCAGCTCTAACTGTGCAGACGATACAAAAACGAGTAACACTGCTTAAAATGTGCTTTACAAATATACGTCTAAACACTGATTGGTACATTGGAGTAAATAAGCGGTTTCAGTTTGACGAATAATCTGAAGGCGCTGAGCGTTTCACTTTACAATCAGCTGTTTGTGGTGATTACTCATTAAAATAATTAAACACACAATGACAGTGACTAACATCTGTTCAAACGGCTGTGAGAGCACAGTGATGCAGTGTCAACATGATAAAATAGAACCATAAAAGATATAATACAACATAAAAATGCTCCATTTTTCTGTAAGAGCATGTAAACTGGCACTTGCAGTGATCATGCAGGGTGGCATGATTAACACACAGTCTGGATCTGCTCAAGCCAGTAATTATCTCAAACCATAAAGTCACTGAACTCATATCATGTTGATCATTGGCTGAGCGCACGCAAGAGGCAGGAATTTGTCGGCTGATTGACTACCATCAAGGTCATTTAGATACTTTCTTGCGTGAAGTTTATGCAGTACTATAAAACGCCTGTACTGGAAAAGGAGAATGATAATATCAATGTTCCTCATTCATTCAGTTCCTCTTCCATGTTGGGGCAGGCCAGGAAGAAATCACAACAAAACAAGAGGGTTCATCTCTCAGGACAGTTTTCGATCCGACACCAGCAGACACAGTTATGTGTATAAAGGGAAGAGAGCAGGAGCAGGGCTTGTGTAGTTGGTTGATCAGTGGCTCCTTCCTTCCATACCTGCTATAGATTATCACTTTCCAGGAAAAACGGTGATCTTGCCAACTTTGGCCAGGTGCTCTATGAGCTGGGCCTCGTAATCTGCGTCATGAACACCTGTTTTACGGAACTCTCCAGAGTATCGGTTCTCCTCCCAGTAGTGGTGCCAGTTCCCCCGTCTGTCTGCCCCAAAGCCGAATACATTCACCTGGACCAAAACAGAGAACAGGAGACTCCAAATCCTTTGTTTCAGCAATAATAGCATGTGTCTGATGAGTATTGATTGCGTAAGCAGGGGCTAGCTGGTAAAAATGGATTAGCATCTATTTAAAGATCTCATTAGTATAAATTTGTAATCATCCACCTCAGCTTACTGGCTATTAAAAATAGTTTTAAGGCAAGGCATTTTGGACTTTTGTGGAAACAAGTTTAACAACGCCACTCAACGTCATTATATTATGGCATCAATGAGACCACATGATATGATCCATGACTCAATACTAATAGTTTCTTGTTTAACTATTGACAAACATTATTTTAGTCCTAATAACACAACCAGGCATCATAGAGAGTAAGTATGATTTATTTCCACCCAAAGCCTTTGGTGTCAATATACATGCAGAGATTTTAAGTTCTTTACCTCGTCACACACATGCAGGGCAAAGAAGAGGACCAGCATGCCTGTGGAGGGGTAGCGACCATGGTGCCGTGTCCAGTGGTCATGGATGTACTTGAAAAATGCCGGATTGAAGATCTGCACCTATGTGACAAGGAAAGAAATTTCACTACCGGACAGTTGTAACGGATGCAGGTTTGGAATGGAAGTGACCTACTTGCAAGCACAAAACCTCGCAACCTCTCCAGTTCACTAACAAGAAGAAACAGAATATCCATGGCTGCTGATATGTGGCACACAACGCAGTCCTACAGCTCAGTCCAGATGCCGTTCTGTTTGAGCTCTTGGTCTAGCTGCTTGCTAACAAGTGCCTGAGCATTAACCTTCAACAGGCTCAGTACACACTATAATATGTTCTGTGTAAAGGTGGGAGTCTCTAGGTACCTCATGATTAGATATTGATTCAGGATGCTATTGTGCGATTACTATCGTCTTTTATGCACCTTGACAAATCTCATGTTTTATTTATATGGAATATATTTGAATTTTTTTCCCAACCACTCGCTGCTTTTAAAACCATTTTCATTCATTATGAAAAATGATATGCTTAATCTATTTCCATTTGGGCTGTGAGAATATATTTCACTGGGAAAAAAATCTAAATAATTTAAACTCCTAGGTTCCATCAGCTGCTGCAGACATAAGTTCCTTACATTCACAACTTTTCCAAATAGTTTCAGTGTGCTTCGTGCACTTTTTCACTAGTTCTCTTAAGGCTATTGAAGTCTATTAAAACATACACCTATCAGCCATACCATTAAAACCACTGACAGGTGACAAGAATAACACTGATTATCTAATCACAGTGGTACGTGACATGGGGGTGGGATATATTAGGCATTAAGTTAACGGTCAGATCTCAAAGTTGATGAGTTGAAAGCAGGAAAAATGGGTAAGTGTAAGAATCTGAGTGACTTAACAAGGGCAAAATTGTGATGGCTAGACGACAGGGTCAGAGCATCTCCACAACAGCAGGTCTTGTTGGGTGTTCCCAGTATGCAGTGGTTAGTACCTACTAAAAGTGACCAATGAAGGACAACCAGTGAACCGGCGATAGGGTCATGGGCATCCAAGGCTCATTAATGTGCATGGGGAGCAAAGCCCAGCCCGTCTGGCCCGATTCCATAGAAGAGCTACTGTAGCACAGAGTGCCCATGCTGACCCCTGTCCACCTCCAAAAGCACGTACAATGGGCATGAGAGCATCACAACTGAACCATGGAGCAATAGAAGAAGGTGGCCTGGTCTGATGAATCATGTTTTCTTCTACATCGTGAGGACAGCTGGGTATGTGTGCATCACTTGCCTGGAAAACAGATGAGACCAGCATGCACTATGGGAAGAAGGCAATCTGGTGCAGGCAGTGTGATGCTCTGGGCAATGTTCTGCTGGGAGACTTGGGTCCTGGCATTCATGTGGATATTACTTTTACATGTACCACCTACCTAAACTTTGTTGCAGATCAAGTATACCCCTTCACTGCAACACTATTCTCTGTCAGAGGGCTCTTTCAGAAGAATAATGTGCCCTGTCACACTGCAAAAATTGTTCAGGAGTGGTTTGAGGAACATGACAAAGAGTTCAAGGTGTTGAGTTGGCCTCCAAAATTCCCAGATCGCAATCCAATCGAGCATCTGTGAGATTTGCTCGACAAACAAGTCTAATCCATAGAGGCCCTCCTTGCAACTTACAGGACTTAAAAGATCTGCTGCTAACATCTTAGTGCCAGATACAACAGTACGCCTTCAGAGGTCTTGTGGAGTCCATGCCTCGACGGGTCAGAGCTATTTCGGTAGCACAAGGGGGGCCTACACAATATTAGGAAGCTGGATTTAATGTTTGGCTGATGTTTTGGCCAAAGGATCCTGTTGCATGATGTCGGAAGAATCTCATTTCTTCTCATTTTAAAATTAATATTTGATTTGAAAGTTGCTTTCATGTGACTTTTAACAACAGTCTGAGATGATTATTTTTCATAAGAAATGTTTGGTAATGTCTATAGAAGCCTGACTGTAAGTCTGATTATAAGTATCACCATGTATCTAAGAATTGACATGACCTGTATCTGCATGATTTTATGCATTGTGCTGTTACATCTGATTGGATAATTAGATGAATGAGTAGGTGTTTAAGTGTTCCTAATAAGTGCCCAGTGAGCGTATACTGTATGCAATATGCTTCAATTTCAATTTTGCTTGTATAGCACTTTTAACAATAGACATTGTCACAAAGCAGCGTCACAGAAATAAACAAATTCCAGCTATAAACTTATGAATCGATACATTTATCCATATCCATATCATATATATATATTGTATTAACTCAGAAATTGATAAAGTCTGAAGAGTGATTGCTCTGGGTATAAACAGATGTTTTATCAGATTTTGGCAGTGTGCTGAGATCCAGAAGCATTATTACAAAATGTGTAATGAGATGCATCGGGTATAAATTACCTTGTCCTTGTCCACGCGCAGAAACTGCTTTACTGGAGCATAGGTACTAAGGGGAAAAGAAGAGAGGGGAAAACAATGACACTACTCTACTGAAGACATTAATCATGTGCTCTAACGTGAAATGTATAAATTTGTATGTATGTACATGTGTGTATGAATTGAAGTGAGACCTCTGACTCCTACGAACTTGCAAACATAGTATTTAACAGTTGCCTAGTATTTGAGTTGTGCTATATATTGAAATATTTATAGACTAGCCAGTAATCTTTATATGTGAGTGACAGAAAGAGAGCCTGAAAAAAGGAGCCGGGGAAATGTGTATGTGCGTGTATGTGTAACGTCTCACAAGCGGATTTGGCCAGTAGAGAGGGCGCTGGTGATCCACAGAAGGTCCAGAGTCTTGAAGGGCACCAGAACGAAGCTGACGTTGGTAGCCAGGTTCTTGGCACTTTCTGGGTACATGAAATGGTGGGTGGTGTGGCTGCCCACGTCCGCTTCAAAGCCCACAGTGGGTGCCAGGTTTATTCTGCCAAACGTCCATACAAACACAGACCTGAAGCAGTGCTTACTCAGGCACACACTTGTAAAACCAGACAAAAATTCTATTCCTCAGCCATATTACATTTCTATCATACAGGGCTGTTTTCAAATGACCAAATAGACCTGAGCTATGATTCTCGAACATGTGACAAAAATATGAATAAGGACCAAATGGAAAGTATTTGGATTACAGGGACCTATAAACACACTTGGCTGATTGGACATAACCAGAATGCTGATGTGTTCCAGGAGAGGGCTGTAAATGTAGCAAAGCTTATACTGGAAGCTTTCACAATATAAGGAGACCGAAACCGTAAAATGAACCTTCATGCTGAGACTGAGAAGCAGCCCTGCACATACTTGCCCATGATTTTTACAAAGGAAAGCCAATGAAATAGAAAGATTGAACAGAGTTCAATACAGTATGCTGCCTAGACAATGTGAGAGACAAAGAGGAATGCAGAATACAGAGATGAATAAAAATAAAAGGCAGATGGGGAAAGAAGGAGTGACAAAAAAGAGAGCAGCTGACAGCGAAGACTGTGAAGAGATTCACTTCAACCATGTTCTGTTCCTGTCTCTGTGTATCTCTTTCACTTGTCTGTTATCTCTCAACTCCAAGCTCTATGCATTCTTTCATATCATTCACTCTCCTTTTGCCTGCATTGTAAGCCACCTCGCCTACACCATCTATTTATTTCTCTCTCTGATTGAAAGTACACATGTGTTTGCTCTGTTTATTGGAATTTCAATATTTCGTTTCTTCTCGAGGGCCAACTGTGAAGGGATTTATAAAATGAATTGAGCTTTGTGTGCACTGCTTTAGATTTTGATCGACTTGGGATTTGATGCTCTGAAAATAATCTATATGCTTTCCTTCTTTATCCTAGAGTCAAAGCCTTTCCCGGAAGCCGGGGTCTTGCTTTCATCAAGCAGAGCACCTCCTTAAGCTGCTGTAAAAAATATTATGCGACATGTTCTTTATTTAAGGTTTAATGCAAGAGCCTAGCAGATTAAAGTTTCTTTAAGTTTCTTAAAAGCAGATTAAAGGTTTTTTTTTTTTAAAGTTTTGCAAGGTTTTCCATGCGAACCTTGATTAAGACATAAATAAGAAGCTCAGTGGCACAAACGAACAAAGCATACTACTCTAATCAGCCTGCTTGGTTCGTCTGGATGCTTCCAAAACATATGTGCAAGCATTTTGAGACCGCTTTCGGAAAGATTTATCTCACAGACAGCTGAAAAACCAGGTGGTATTGCAGTGCAGAGAAGAGAGCTGCAGTGCTTCTGTAAGACTTTCTGTTCCAACTTGGACCAGAGGGTGGCACACCAACACTCAGCCTTACAGCATTTGTATTTAAGGCCATACCCGGTGTAAATAAATACTGCCCTCTGATACCACCTGCCTGATAATATCACTCATCATATGCTTGGCAAGCACACATCTATCAACATTCACCACTCAAATTCAGAAATTTCCATATACCCCCGACAGGTTTTTTGATTAACTTTCTTTGTGCTGCAGCTCGATTATTATTAAATATCTTCCCTGCTGTACCTGGAAAAGTAAAAAAAAAGTTCCTACTCTCTGCATAGTATACTAAGCTACTGTTAATAAATTACAGGTATACCCATGTTCAAGCTATTAAACCATTCATACCAGATCTAGCCTTTGGCTAGCTATCAAAATGAATCTTGATGAAAAGTGTTTATAATTAATCCCATGTAACAATATAACATTCCTAAAGCTTATGCAACTATCCTTTTCTAAGCCAGTTATCAAAATGATACCAGTCACCTGGTATCCATTCCAGACATTTTAACAAAGCGTGGACAGAAATGATCAGACACATCTGACAAGAAAACAGGACGTCTTTGTCTTGGATGTGTTTGAGACTCTCTTGAACAGACTGCTTTCACATTTCCTGGTACAGTTCTGTGTTACAGAGTTTCACAATTATTTTAAGCACTCTGCATTTACTCTGCAAAAGGAATTAAATGACTCAAATGACTAGTTATATGTACATCTTTGCCTCGTCAGCTTTTATCATGGTCCTCTCCGAACTAATAGCCAAGAACAGCTCTGCTGCATACTTTTTAAATGTTTATAAAGTGTACTATTAGTGGATTAAGGATATATGCTATAGAGTACTAAAAGTTTCCTATTTTTCCTACTACACTTTTTCCAGACATGCATTAGTTCCGTTTTTGGTTGGCACAGTAAAATCATGAGGCTTTCTTCTCCAATACCACTTAAAAAGCTTGTTAGAAAGTACTCTGGGCACATTGTATAATACTGGATTCAACTTTGCTCACATAAACTTAACAGCAATAGAATAATCGGTATAGACTGATCAAGTACTGCAAAATGTTCAAACTTTTTTCCCCGACAACAAAAGTCCTATTTGGAGGAGATTAAATTCACACTGGGGCCTCAATTGCAGAATTTGCAGGTGCTGCACTGTGATTTTATTTCTGTCTGGATCAGCCATGTCAGTGTATTTCTCCTTCCTCCCCTGAGATAATTACAGACTAAATTTCCTACCCTTCTTCAACCAACTCTGTGGTGGTCTGATAATTTTAGAACCATCCACATAGACCCCTTTGTGATTTTGCAGGCAGAGCCTGCTTCTTGCATTTAGTTTGCTTCAATGCTTTCGGTTGCCTGGTGCACATACCCATATTAAACGCTTCCTGAATCATGAAAAAAAGAAGTGTGTGATTTGGCAGGCTGATTCAAGGGGTGACTGCAATGACAGCTAGAGATATAAAGACATTTTATATTCATATATACACCACAATATTCATTCATTCATTCTCATATATGCTTCAGTATTTATCTTCAGCTTTATCCCAGGAACACTGGGCATGAGGCAATAATACATTTGCCAGTCCATCAGAGGGCACCATGCACCAACAAACACTCCCACCTAGGGGCAACTTAGAGTAGTCAATACACCTACTGGCATGCTTTTGGGAGGTGGGAGGAAATCAGAGAAGAGGGAAGAAACCCACATGGATACGATGTGACCATGTACAGAAGCTCCACTCACATGAAACTGGAGCTGTGACCATGCAAAATCAACCAAAGTACTCCTGTGCTAAAGAGCGTATTAAGAGAAAGTCAAGGAAATCAGCCAATCACAACGCATCGTTTTTCACTCTACACATTTCAATATTAAGAAATGTCATCAGTGTGCCCTGGCAAATGGTTATCACTTACACTTACATATATGTATCTTTAGAATGCAACATGGCTTGACCAACACAGATAGCGCTAACAAACCAGTTAGATCCCACTTAAAAGAATAAAATAGCCTGAAAGCCTATCACTCATAAGAAGGCAGAGTGAAAGCAGAGAGCCAATTTTACATTAGCAGAGAGGAAATGAGGCAGGAGCTGCAGGGCAGAAAGACATGTACATAAGGCGAGATGAAGGACTCATTTCAGAGCTCAAAGCTGAATCAATAAAGACATTACCAAAATAGTACCTCAATTTATGCATTCATCTGTCGCTCTTTCGTTTCTTGTCATCTCCTTCATTTCTCTATTCACTCTAAAAGATCTCCAACTCCTCCACACCTCCTGCAGGGCAAAAATTTTAAGTCTCTTTTTTTCCCTCTCCATTTAAACATGCTTAACCCTACCGCATCCTTCTTTCTTTTGAAGGATGAAATTTAAAAAATAAGATTCTAAGTGAAGAGTCATCTTCACTTTTAAGCCATATTCAGCCAGGACTCCTTTTTCAGGATGATGCTTGTAAGTAAATATTTGAACACCCCTTGATGCAACTCTTGCATCTGTACAGCTATAAATTAACATGAGACTTTATTAGCTTAATTTCTTATGGACACAAATTTTTAAGTCACACATGGTGTTATATTCACTTTATTGGATGAGGAATCTAATTTTAGATACCAAGGCATTATATAATAGCTATAATAGCTGAATGTCACTACATGTGCTCTTTCCTTTGATCAGATTTAACCTTTTTTTTTTTTTTTTTTTTACTTCTAACACGCTCCCACTAAAGACAGCATCTACATTTTAGAGACTCTTCCAAAGCATTATTCATTTTGAGGGAAATACTCTCTTAATGTGTGGGCAAAAAAAGGACGTAAATGCCACCGTAGCAATGTTAAAAAATCTTTTTTACAACCCAAAAGGGTGATATCTGCTTGAGAAATCAGAGCCGTCTATCTGGAAGGTACTAAAATGATCAGATCACTGTTGAGTCATCGAGAAACAGCAGGTAATTTGGGCTTGAATTTTCTAAGGGAGGAAAGAGAAAAACACTCATGTTATCCAATCTGGATAGAAATAAAAGCACAGAGTAGCACTAGGTAAGGATGGAATAGAGCCCAGTCTTCTCCTTGTGTCTGTGTGGGTTTCCTCCAGGTTCTCCTTTTCCTCCCACATCCCAAAAACATGCCAGTAGCTACTCTAAATTGCCTCTAGGTGTGAATGCGTGTGCATGGCGCTATTCAGGGTGTGCCCACATCTCATGCCCATTGTTCCTGGGATAGGCTCTGGAGCCACCGCGACCTGGACCAGTATAAAGCACTTACTGACTATGAATGAATGAATTATTTTACCAAAATGAGCTTTCTAAGGAGCACAATCATTCAAACCAGCCCATATTTCTTTCCTTTTCTCAAAACTCTCATTCTCCTGATCCCATTTTCTTGCTTCTTTCCTCACCTCATGATGTAGTTGTGGCTGTCAATCACTGAGCCATATCCTGACCCATATAGGTTGCCCGAGTTGCCCACTACAGCACAGCGCAGGCAGCGCGCGGGGTCCCATGAGCCATACGGCGAGTGTCCAGGGATCACCTGGAAGAGCCTCAGCATCACCTGATGGATGCTGTGAGGCTTAAACTGAGGCTGCAACATCTGCCAATGAGAGAAACGGGGAGAAAATGATAGTGAGAGGAAAGAGAGTTTATATAAGACTGAGTGTTAGTTTTCCAATGTTTACGCGAGTTTCCTGTGTAAACCTGAACACGTAAACAATTTGGATAATAGCGACTGCTGTAAAACAACCTGCCCTTGGCTTCAGGGAAACACACACCTGAAAGTGTGTCCTTGACAAAACGTCAGCATTAAGACCGTATTCCAACTATCTCTCTTTCCAGGATCGTACTGAGCTCTGCCATCCCCTTCGTGTTCTCTCTTTCTAGCTCTTCCTGTGCCAGCTGCTGGCCGAGATGAAGCCCGCTGGCTTTCCACTAGGCTCAGTAATTCTCGCCAGATGTTTCTCTGACTGCAATGCCAGCCAGGGACTTTATTCTGGGCCCAAATAATGTTAGCAGAGAGTGGCAAGGGAATGTGTGATTTAAAGTGTACATGGAACCATTACTCAGAAGAGATAGACACTAGAAATCCAGCGATTTCCTTGAAAAGGGGTAATCTTCACGTACAACTGGTCAGCCCTCTCGCGCCCCCTCCATCCAATTCCTCTTCGGTTTAATCCCTCCATATCTGACGGGCACCAGAAACAATTCCATAATCCTCTCACCCCCCTGCACGGCTTCACACACAGACACAGACATAATGCTCGGAGCCTCCATGAGTAACTGTCCGTCCTTTCCAAACACAGTCCACTCACCTTGTAAGCTGAATCACCTCATCTCTTCTGTTAAAATCTCCATGTAGAATCAGCGACATGCCTCTCCAGGCGCCAATTCGTTCTGGAGCCTCATTACTGATTTTTCAGCTGGCGAGACATTACTCATATACTCTCTCATAAAATGACCCTTTGGCTCTCAGTCTCCTAAATGCAGTGCATAAGCACAATTTCATAGTTCACTCCTTCCCGGCTTTAAGAGGAGAGGAACTGTAGGGTCTTTTTTACATATATAAAACTTATGCGTGCAGTCTTAATTTGCAGTCTGAATTCATGAAACGGATACTTCAGTATCTTAGCAGTATAATCTCTATTTACAAAATCTGCAGTGTGTGAGAGAAAAGAGAGGAAAATCTGTTTATTTATAATTAAAATTTTTAAATGATAAATTTGGCAATTGGGACAGTCAATAAACATTTATGAAACGATGTCATTTTTAAATGCTTTAACAAATTCTCTAGTCAAATAATATATTTGTTAATTATGTTCTAAATGTTTCTAAACAGTTCATAGTTAACCTTTGAAGGAGGACTACTTTTTTTACAGAGAAATATGTCTGGCTATAGTTTACCCATATAGGTGTGTTGGTCTGATGTACATGGACACAACATAATAAATAAGACACTGTGTGAGCACTGTTGCAATTGTCTTACTCACCACCCACCAGTAGTAGACATCTGAAGGCAGCTGAATGTTTTCCCGTGTCCACACAGGTGAGATGTCTGGCAGATAATTCTGATCAAACCAATTTGAGACACCCAGGTCGTCCACGCAGCTGTTACAGGCACATGTTTTATGGTGCTTGCCCTTGGCAGAAACCAGATTGTTGTGGGTGCCGGCGTACTTAGGCAGCAGCTTCACCCTCCTTGACTCTACCCACCCAGGAGACTCCAGGTAGGACAGGCCAGGGACTCCCTTCAGTGTGAGTGAAAAGAGCAGGGAGGTGAGGAAGAGGAGGGCCAACGATGCCAACAGCACCCACATGCGGAGAGAGCAGCGCATGCCCCCTGATGCTGTCCGAGAACACCGCTCGACTGGCCCCCCGCTGGGCCCCCAGGGCCTCTGTGTCCGAGCCCAGCCAAAGCCTGACCCCAACGGCTCTCTCGCTGCTGAGGAGCGCAAGTCGCGAGACCCCCCCACAGCCATGCACCGGCTCCTGCCACCGTGCCCAGCCTGCCCTCGGTGATCGTCAGCGCACCAGCTGACACACGCAAACACATACACACAAACAGCTTGACAGACAGAAACAAAGCTCTCTCGGTCTGTCTGCGGGTCACACGCTTATCTCCCTCGTTCTCTCTCACTCTCGCCCACTCAACTCAGATCTGCCTCACTCTCATCCTCTCATTGCTTGGCTCAAAAAACACACCTGTTCAAATTGTGACAAAATCTACTCAGTGGGTGTCTGCATTGTCTGATTCTCCCTGCAGCGACAGTCTGATGAAACAAGCCACTGTGGGTTTGACATTTCAGCTTTAGCTAAGGCTGTCACCCACGCCTGCTACGTCTACAATTGTATATGTGTATGGTGTGTATGGGGTGAGCCTGTTTGGTCCCGCACTAGCGAGCCGCTGTGTTGTGGTAAATTCTAGAAGTCTCTGAAGAAAACAGGTGGACCTTTCCTTTACAACTGGACTGTAGAGTCATCCTGGACTTTTCCCTCCCTCACACTATTTCTTGTCTTTCTTTGGTAAAGTATCTTCCGATATGGACATGCGCAGTTTCAGGTTCATGGTCGTCCTTTCCTGCTTGCCGAGTTCTGGCAGGCACCTGATAACCAGCTATACACAGGTCACCGCAGTGTGCTGGCAGTCACCATGCATGACTGGAGAGTGTGTCTTAGGGATGGCACAGCACCCACTGAACTGCACTCTGTCTGCAACAGGGCCACACTCTGCCACTCTGCCAGCTGTTGGGGTGCTAAGGACTTTCTGGGACACATGGACAGTTCAAAGAAAAAAAGGCTGCCAAACTCAGTGTCCACTGTAGGTAATGAAAAAGAAGAGCAACAACAAAAACAAATCAAATTCACATATCCCTAATGACACAAAGGGGATTTGCGAGGGATATGAAGAAAAGATTTGGCAACCTCAAATAGGCTTATGAAGGAATAATCTGCAAGGAGCATGGAAGCAATTGCTGAGTGACGGGATTACAAAAAAGACAAGACAATCTCTGCCCCTCAGCTGACCACATTGTATAATTGAAGCTACATAGAATTAAACCTGAAGTTTATGTGTTTGCTTTGCCATTCTATATCAATTATAACCACCACCCCTTAACTGTGGTTTTCTGCTGAAAGACAAGGTTTCCTGCTTTTGTCGCCTATTTAAGGGACAATGCCTGTGATGTTGCTGTCTGTCGACTTTGGCATCCTCCCTCACTGCCAGGTCTTCCAATGTCTTCTTCTAGACATCCACTTAATGTTCCCAAAATGCGTCTTGTACACCTGTTGTAGTCTGAGTGCTCTCTAATCAAGCTGGGCATAGGTATTCAGGTATGGCTCCCTTCTTGTGAATGATCCAATAAGCTGTGGGTAGAAGACAAAGAAAGATTGAATGTAAATGCAATACCGAAGCACCAAAGGACTGGTCACACGTGTCTTCCATTTTCATTATGTTATAAAACACTGTTCTGTTCATCTGTTCTGTTCATCACCTCAACATCCGCAGGTTTAATGTGCCGCCTATAATGAACTTTCATAAAACGAATTCATTAAAAGAAAAGCATACTCCCGTGCTCTGAAAAGCCGTACCTGCTATGAATTATGGATTCATTTTGTGCAAATAAATTATCTTGGCAAGGAACTACGAGAAAGGAGTCTGAATAGGAGTCAGCCATCTCATCACCGAGTCCAATCTTACGCTCTAATTGAGGATTCAAGGTTTTAAAGATGAGATGACGGTCCTGCTTTTGAGGCAAATTTAAAAGTCACCTGTTCTCTCTTAGAAATCATCATCCTCTTGTTTGTTTCTCTGTGTATTCTATCTCTTGCCTCAATTCCCAATCCAATTTTAGGCTCACATTTTTCTCCTGTTATGTTCTGTGCCCTCTTTTCTGCAGCTTTGCTCACTCTCTCTCTCTCTCTCTCTCTCTCTCTCTCTCTCTCAGGCAACTGCACAGACATCTTTGGGGTGGGTTAACTGATGGCAGCAACTCTCTGATGGAAGGAGAGACACACAGTATGGCCAAAATGTTGTGGACATATGAACATCACACCCATATGTAGGCCTTCACCAAACTGTTGCCACAGTACTGGAAGCACACATCTGTATAGGGTGTCTTTGCATGCTGTAGCATTACTATTTCCCTTCACTGGACCTAAGAGGTTCAAACCTGTTCCAATATGACGCGTAGTGAACTTCATGAAGACATGGTTTGGCAAGGCTGGAGTGTAAGAACTCAAGTGGCCTGTACAATGCGCTGACCTCAACCCCACTGAACACCTTTAGGATGAATTGAACACTGACCTCCTCACCCAACAGCAATGTCTGACCTTACTAATGTTCTCGTAGCATAATGAGCACAAATCTTCATAGCCGCACTCCACAATCTAATGGAACACCTTCCCAGACGACTGGAGGTTATAATAACACCAAAGAGGGACTAAATGTGGAGTCGGATGTTCACAGAGTATATACGGGTGTCATGGTCAAGTGTCCACAAACCTTTTGCCATATAATGTATGTTCTGTGCATGTTGTTCATGATGAGTTATACAAAACAATTTGAAGCACTAACACCACAAGTGTCCAGGAAAAGCTACATCCATGTTTCCTCTGATACATTTTAATAAAGAGACTGTTGTTTCCTGTGGTCTAGAATCTTAAAATAAAATAATTAATTAAAAAAATCAGATCAGCCAAAGCACAAAAGTACAAAATCCTAAATGTTAAAATGTTTAGAGCTGCTCTGCCCTTAAGATTGATCTCAACTCTGCCTGTCTGACTGACTGTCTGATATGTTATACTACACATCAGACAGACAGACAGACAAAGAATGAGAGCGAGAGAGAGACAGGTGACTTTTTTTATTAACTGTAAGGTACATATGTTAACTCTATGGATTTTTTTGGAAATCCATTTCATTTCCAGTGTTATTACTGCATTACACCAGAGAAAGAAAAGGCTTTTTAATTACGTTGGTAGGTTACCATGGCTACCCTGACAGGCCAATCTACAATACAATAGCTAATAGTTTTGGATTGAGAGAATTGATCTCATGTCAAAAAAATGTAAAATAAGTCATTATCAGAGACAGTGATGGGGTGGAGGACAAGGTACATGAACACCTGAGAGTGCAATTTATATTACACATGTACAATTGATTCTGGAATTATTGGCACCCTTCAAAGTACAAATGCACAAAATTTACACTCAATAAATCAAACTTGTACTTCACCAATAATAATCATTCATGAGAACATGCAAAATTATTCACACCCTTAAAGAAAAAAATCTATCTAATTTAATTATTCTTACCTTGTAAAATCCCCTTTTTACACACCACCATGGACACCACCATAGTGCTTTCAACGTAAAAGAAAAACACTTCCCCGCTAAATCAGATACTGTTATAAAAACATTTTAAAACATTTCAAAAGGTCTGGAACAGTGAACACAAACAAATGATGAAGATGGTGAAGGAGGAAAATGAAAAGTGCATGCATCATTAAAGTCTTGCCACGAATTCTGGAAAAGATGTGTGTGCTTTCCACTTTGCATGATGGTTTTAAGAATTAGAACATACTCTGTGCATGGGGGTTGCATGTCTATATATAGCAGTACTATGTTACATGTCACTTTCTAGAGGGGTGTGAGACAGTTTTGCATGTTGCAGGCTGAGATTGCCTAGGAAAATGAACATTGGACACAATCCTCTGATGGCAATCAGTCTGATGGCAAATCACACTAGCGCTCTATTCATATTCCTGCCTCATCTTCTAAAATCAATCATCATATTCCAGACATCTCATCCAATTACTTGAGCCAGCAGTCTCCGCGATACAAAGCCATCAACACACAAAGACAGTCAGCCGAGATGTTTCAGCAGCGCTTGCTGCCTCCAATGCACAGAGCATGAGATGCACCAATGACGGGAGCCAGGATTGATTTGGCCCAAGCCAGCAAAACTAATGGCAACAGTGCATACATGAATGCACAAACAGAGCAGGACAAGACAGCCTTGGCTCTGCTCATGGTGCTCCTGCAGCTGCTGTTGTCCAACTACGTGTAACTTTGTCATCTGGCATGCAAGAATCACTGCAAACACGCGCACACACACACCCCAGTTCTAGGTTATGACTTGTCATACATGTTCGAGTTGTATATGATGATTTCATTTCCTGTGCAGTGTAGTCCAGAAAGGCTGAAGCCCATGCACAGAAACAGACCCGAGTAAACACAAGGCTTCTTTTCACAGCCTCCCACACAGTTGTAAACCAAGCAGCACTTGCTATAGCTCTCTCTCCCTGTCTGACCTGCGTACCTGCGTGAAATAAATAAAAGGCTATGGGGAGTGGGTGTAAGCGTTGCCCTGGCAATGATAAAATAAGAGGTGGCTACCATGGAGACGTAATAGGGAAACGAGAGACACCAAACACACACGGGCTTCAGCTGGGCCGCTGCGTCACGCTAATCTCGGATTGCTTTGTTTTAACAAAGACATCATATCAGGTATTGAGAAAATGAAAATGTTTTCCTACAATAACCAAAGAAAAAACACTAAATATGGGCTTTATGTGAAGTATGCTTCTGTTTTTTTAGCCTCAGACTTCAAACAGACTCCAAAGAAAGCTTCTGAAAAGAAGAAATGTACTTTTCTTGCGTTATTCTGTAAAAAAAACCCCAATCCTATCCAACAAGCCCCACCCCATTTCAAACCATTACATCTTATATTTTCTTTTTAAGGGAGACAAAAAAAAAAAAGAAGAAAAAAAAAGCAGAAGCTTGAAATACAGAAACTGTAAGAAACTGTAATTGGCAGTACTGTAAGTCATCTTTTTTCTAAAGAATCCTAAAAATAAGAATGATTTATGATAGGTCTAGAGACACTTAATAATGACAAAGTACACCTTTGCTTTTGGGCTTTATGCATATCCCCAGATCCCCAGATCCTAGGTAAGCTTTGTAGGATAAATTAAACATCACCTGGTGATGTTTACACAGGCATGTGAAAGACAGTAGGCTTGTAAATACAGAGTTAACACTGCAGGCCCATTGGCACCACATACACATACACACACACATACACACACACACACTTCAGCACGTTAATCTAATAATAAATAGTTGGCTGACCAAAAAGCCTGAGCTAATTTCAATTTGAGCTGGATGTTTTATTGACTGGTACAGGCCTTGCTTAGAGACTATTACCCTCCTCATTCACATTATACAAGCATATAACCATACACACACACAGACACATACACACATACATAAACTTACACATGCATACAAACATATAACCATACATTTACACATACAAACAAACATAAATATACATACACGTGTTCATACAAACAACCATACAAACATATTAGTTTGTATGGTTGTTTGTGTATGCATGTATGTATGTTTATATGTTTGTATATATCCATAGATACACACAAATAAAAATCATATAAACATATAAATATACATTCACACATATAAACAAACAAACAATCATACTTACATATGCAGGGGTGATGTATGACAAATATCCACATAAACACCAAAACAAGCGAACATGCATACATACATACATGCAGGGGTAATACATACACTACCAGTCAAAAGTTTGGGGTCACCTTCTAATTCAATGTTTTTCTTTATTTTTATTACTTTAAAAGAGACTGGATAATGATGGACTGTTGTTTCTCTT
>JAQQZR010000037.1:11138679-11186764 GCA_030068235.1 Notoglanidium macrostoma | reverse complement strand
AGTAATCCATATTATGTCAACAACCGCTCGACTAAGTAAAGAGAAACAACAGTCCATCGTTACTTTAAGACATGAAGTGTCTTTTAAGTAATAAAAATAAAGAAAAAACATTGAATTAGAAGGCGTGTCCAAACTTTTGACAGGTAGTGTATTATTGTATTATTGAAATCGAATACTTACATTACAATAATTACGTTTTCAAAAAAACTTCATTTTTTTCCTCTCACATTTTAATTAAGACCTTCAATATATTCAAAAAATTTCTTCTCTCATCCAGCCAGTATGCTATATATATTGACTGAAAGGGCTCAGTTTAGCATCCAATCATTTCATTTGAGTATCCAATCAAGTTCACTAGTGTAGAAAAACACTATCAAGAATTGTGAAGTGACCTTTTCATGCTACACAATGTCGTTAATGCTATAATTACCTATGAACGTTTCAATGAGTATAAGGCAGCAGACTGCACTGCTGAACAGGGAGCCCTGGCCCTCACTAAAATGTTTCAGTACGCTAGAGTAAGCAAAGACTCATAAAAAAATGAGATGTTACCTTTGCATCCTCTTATCCATTTAATTCATAAAAGCTACATTACCTGACTATATTTAACCAATTTAGCCTGTTTTCTCTGCTAATGGCAGGTTAAACTCGCAGTGATCACAGCAGTTAATATGAATCAGATAGCTAGTGAGTCAAATTCTATCTGATGGTAAATATTTATCATTTACATAATATTTTACTTCTGACTGATTCATTTTCAGACTATGCAGCATTAGTCATGCATATGACTAGCAAACGTATGTAAGTTTTGAAGTTCCAGATAAAAGTAATAAAATTTATTTTAAATATGAAAACATGACATTCATTTGATTTTATCAGTTAAAACTATTTACTTTTTTACTTGACTACACTTTTGGCCGGATAATTCCACTTTTAACTGAGGAAGATTTTGACACATTACCTGTAATTATTATAATTAAGTGTAACTTCTCAGCACTTTTTCCACCCGTGACCACAACAGTATGTTTTTCTGTTAACTGTTACTATAGAAACAGTAACATATTAGAACAAGTGCAATAATATAAACCGTGCAGACAGAACTGCTGTCTGATGTGCTGTTATAGAAATTTAATCAATACCTCCAGTCAGAACAGAGAATTCAATAATACTGTTGAATAATTGCCTTTGTCGATAACTTTAAAATTTTAAATTCATTGAGAAAGAATAATTAAATAAGTATTCTTTCTTCCTGATGACAAGACTGGAGACAAAAAGCCGCTATAAAAAACAGCAGCTGTAAATCTTTGCATTATACACATGACATATCAGGAAAGACACACAGCATCGGCTAAACATCAGATTTACGTCAGATTTTTTAGAAGTAATTGTAATAAAGATTATGTACTAAAGATTGTGTTAAAAGATTATGTAATAAAGATTTTTTAACATAATCTTTATTATGTAATTGTAATAAAGATTATGTTAAAAGAAAGGTTTTCAGTATTGTTTGTCTTGGACAGCACAGTGATGAAGTGGATAGAGTTGCTGACTCACAGCTCCAGGGTCCCTGGTTTGAGTTCAGATACGATCTGTACAATTTAGATCTTAACGGAGTTTTGCATGTTCTTCCCATGTTCGTGTAGGTTTCCTATGGGTTCTCTGTTTTCCTCCCACTGTCCAACAACATGCATGTAGATGGACTGAGTATGCTAAATTTCCCATAAGATAAGAATGAGTGTGTGTACATGTGTGCATGGTGCCCTGTGATGAACCTGACTAGGATAAATCAGTTACTGAATATGAATTAATGATTTCATCTTTTTTTACTTTCTAAAAAATCAATTAAGGTGAAGTACAGGGGAAAAAATTACCAAAATGTATCGTGGTCCAGTAATATTTGGACTGCTTATTCATTTAGTATTTAATTTCAAAGACTAATTTACAGACAAACACAAGATGAACCAAAAGCCCACAAGTCCTAAAAGTCTAGCAAGCACTGTAAGCTAAAGCTACTGTGACCTAAGTGACTTATACATATGTGACATTTTATTTTATTTTTTAACTGGAGCTACAATTTGACATTAAAAGTCATGCAATACTACGTCTGCAATACTGTCCGTCTTGCTGTGGATATTTTCAGCCCTGCAACATTCCATGTCCCTTGTGAACAGTGCTACAGCACAAACGCTCTACATTGTTTTCATGAACAGTACACAATTGTCAAGGACTGAGAAAGAATCTCACATGACTCTTTTTGGTGCCTGTGTCTGCATAAAGTAAGAAAAACATACCCTTCTGGTAGGCAAGCATGTTGCCTGTGAGTAGTCTACATTTAGCCTGTATTAGAGTGTCTTGTTAACCCTTTTCCACTCCGTTTGCTCTTAATTGATCATCTTTGTCAACACCCTGCTCCTACAGGCAGCTTTGCTAACCTGTACATCATCCATTACTCATACTCATGCTGAAGGTTTCTCCGCTGCAAGTCTCTCACTCTGTCTTCATGCAGTAGAGATTCTCACACCCCCCAAGGAGTAGGGCAAAATGCCAAGGCTTGTCTCAGAGCCCATTGATCTAAAGGAAACCAGGGGCACCAGGGCATCCAAAAGCAGTCCCTTTAAAACTCGCATGCTGACACATTCCACACCCACTTAACCTCCAGATACACTCATCTTAAAACTGATTATTCTCTATGGCATACACGCTGGAATGGACGAATATGGTAAGAAATGATGCTCTTTCTTAACTTGAGCCATTCTAGTTATTCCACCAATTCTCAGCAAGTGAAAACAACTTCTGACAGGAAGCAAATAATATAATGATTTAAATTACCAATAATTAGCAAATGAGGTGAAATAGCTGTGCTGTTCCGGCATCTAACCTAGGTTCAATATCACCTAATGATAGTGAGAGGGTTCATCTCCTGTGTGGGAGGAACTCTCATCAGATTTTGTAAACAATACAAATGTATTATTGATAGAAATAAAAGCTTGATCATCATTGTTGTCATATTTTGTGCAACTCGAGCATCTTTGCCAGAAGACAGTATACCATCTGTTCGGGTTTCAGTCGCCAGTTCAGGTGGACAGTAGTCTACAAAATGTGCTTTACACACATACTGCATGCATACACTTAATTGTATATTTCCAAAGCATAAGGCTCTGAGTATGGCGTTTCTCCAAGATGCTGTTAAAAATACCTGTATAGGAAATGCATTGGCTTTAGCTGGAGTTTCTTAACCTGTGAGGAATACAAGTGGATCTCCGTTACAGCTAGAGTTGGACCACAATATGAGCAAGTCTATTTGAATCTATTATATGAGCACTCCAATGCAGAGTAACCTATTTATAAGCTCTTGAATAGGGCAGGCTTCTAGACAGCAGGCAGCATTTGTGGGGAAAGTTAACCTAGTTACATCTGCAGGACTTCTGTTTGCCACATTCTACTCCCTAGGTTCTGCGTTAGCCTAGTTACAAAAAGAGTTGATGAACCACCATCAAATAAAGCTGGCAGCCTATCACTCTCGATCTCATTTTCCATTTTCTCTTTCTAGTTTTTTATTAAATGCAACTCTAGATACATACAGCAGCCACGGATTTCTATTCATTGTACTGATTTATTCATAATAAGGTTTCCATGCAGTGCCATACTACATGCGCTGTGCATAATTTACCAGCATTATGGAAGGAAATAGATGGTCCTCTATTACGCCCTGCATTTATGGGTCAGTGGAAGCACAGAGATGCAAAACAGAAGCAGTTTGACTACATGTTCCCACAATGCATCTCATTTATCATAACAAACTCTGGCCATTTCTTAAATAATGCAATTAATCCCAAAAGTGATTTCCCATGTCACTTTACATCATTGAGATTGGGTGTTATCTAATTAGCGAAAGACAAATACATGTCAAGTCAAATCAATGGTAATTCATCTCCAGAATTCGGGCATGCTGCGTGTGCACTGTGGGTTGGTTGTGGTGCACTGTGGGTTGGTTGTGGTGCACTGTGGGTTGGTTGTGGTGCACTTTTTGTTTCAAATGAGGCACATCTCCATGCTATAATTTTCTCTCAACAGGGATTATGTTCAAATATCTTGCTTTAAATAACTGCAAACAGGTTCTTTTTAATCAAGTATTACATTTACACACTATCAGCGACTTCTGTCAGAGCAACACACAGCAGATTAATAAACACTTGCTATGGAATTGCATATTGCAGTTTAAATGATCTAAAACAGACAGAAGGCACAATTTTGTGGCCATCCAATTGTGCCAGGGATTTAAATTGAAGAGCGGAGCAACAGCTGACTGAATACAAACCAGTGTATTTAACTGGAAATATGAATGGACCATTAGAATTTGAATATTTCAGTACAGCAAATATTGCAGTATATGTCTGAGCGCTATAAAGACTAGTATAATTCCTGCGACACCATCAATACCAGTATTTTGCAAAAATTTAAATATACTGTCACTGCCTTTGTCCTACTGACCAAAAATATTGTTCATATGTGTATAATAAATAATTTGTATATTGTCTGTTTATGTCTAACTAACAGAAGTAAAAGAGAGTATGACACCCCTTCCACCCAGACCGCAGCCTATTTTGCTCTCTTGGCTCCCAGCCACAAATGGCTGTAGCATCAACAGCAATTGAACTCCCAATGATAGGGTGAGCACTTTTCTGTTGCATCACTTGGAAGCTCCAGGCTAAAGTAATTCGATAAAAACTAAAACAAAAAAAGAAAACAAAACCCCTAAAATTTGATATTACAATATAACTACAAATGGAAACAATACTAAAGACCAACAAATAGCTATAACAATTTTAAAAAGCTATATTTAAATGACACATGAAGCTGTACTTCCCATCTAGAGTGGAGAACCAATTACGGCCACCAGTGCTTAGGCCAGTCTGTCACTTGGGAACAGAGTGGGTGGGAGGGGTGCTATTGAATCACTTTAAATGGTTTGCAGATATCAACAGAATATGGGTTTTCACACTACAGCTGCCTTTAAAAACAAAAAAGTGTATTTTTCTGTAGTAACCCGTATCTATATCTGTAGTAATGTGAATGACATATGAGTAATGCGAGATCGAGAGAGATGAGATGAGATGAGATTATGAGAGAATTCCTTCACTTCAACCTAGCACATCTCCATCATGTTACCCTCTCAACAAAAAAAAAGCCTTCTAAACTGTATTTTTCCGTGTTGCTGAGGTGGTCCCCTGAAACATACTCTGTTGTACCTTTAGTATGTATGTATTACTTCAATATATTCATATTAAATATATGAAAAATAAGTGTAAAACCCACTATATATATTATGTAAATAAATCACAGTAATTTAAGTTATTTAATTGATTTTAAAAGGGTACTAAACTGTATTTTTTCTTTATGCTTGGGGTTTACACTTATCTTTCATACATTTAATATGAATATATCTAAGTAATAGGTACATACTAAGTACATACTAAAGGTGTGCTTTATTTTGCACAAAAACAATTTGCTCAGGTCTATAGCTGTGTTACAGGTTGTGAGTGAGTGAGAGAAGTAAAAAGAGAGGGATAAGGGTCACTGTCCAGTAGAAGGGAATTATGAAGACCCCCTGCACTTCAACCCCATGCAAACCCACCATGAGCTCGTGCAGCACCGCTGTCTCTTAGCAACGCAGGCTCAGGGCGGAAGCAGCGGCCACATCAATCAGACGGGTGGACTACAAAGAGGAGATGGGGAAAGCCAAAAGGAATACCACACGCACGCACGCACGCACGCACGCACACACACACACACACACACACACACACACACACACACACACAGAGAGAGAGAGAGAGAGAGAGAAAGAGAAGTCTACCAACTATGCCATAACCACTGCATATGTGTCAAAATAACGTCACGCGCGTGAGTCGTTAACAAAGCATAAATAATAGCAATTGCAATAACACACGTGCACAGTTCCACTGTTTCAATAAGTGCCATAGCTAGAGAAAACTAATATCATACCTTGCAAATCGTGTCAAGCTTGCATCTTCATTCCCCCCTCTTTTTTTTCCAAATTTATGGCCCCCTAATGCTATCTCGGAAAATTAACACTAAACCATCCCCATGTCTTTCTTCCATCAGCTTCGTATAAGGATTCTCTTTCAGTCTGGAGATGATGCTAGCGCGCTGCACAATAAATATTCACATGCAGCCTCAAATGCTAGCCGATGATTTCGCTCTGTCCAGATGTGATGCGGAATTTCGCTCTCTGTCCTCTTTTGCTGTCCCTGCTTTAAATACAGCTTTCAACTCCTGTGTGGAGGAGAATTTGGCCACCTGAATCTTTCAGACAGGACTGCTCAGGATTAGAGCACCCCCGAATAAAGCACCCCTTCCACCTGCAATCCCTAACCTCGCCAAACAGACTGATGGGAAATGTAGTTCTGCACTGCTGAGTCCATCACCCCGTTTTGCAAAAGCGTTAGCCAATGAACAGAATAAAAATAAATGCATAAATTTAGATTTAGGTTTAAAAATGAACACTACTGCATTTTACAAATGATACATACCCATGCATGGCTTTACGCACGCATTATTGAGAAAGCATCTCCCATGATGCACTGCGCTCCGAACGTCTTGACAGAAGATTATTGAGCAGGGAGACAGAGCAGTGATTTTTCTCCCTGTGCGTTTTCATAGCTTCTTAGTTAAACCCAGAAAACGCTGCTGGGAATAGCCACCGCAGTAACCATAGGCAACCATGGGCATGGTAACCATACCGGAGTTTTTTTAGACACTTGAAATGATTTTAAAATATTGAACATCAAACAAAATAAAATTCAATGACGTGTTTTTGTGAAAAGATCATAGCCTCAGCTTATAACGCGATAAGACCAGAGAGCATTTATGCCAAGGGTTAGGATTCTTACAGCCAGAAAGACATGGCTAAATTGATTTTGTTGGTTGCTCTGTCCGTCACCCTCCCATTCTCCTCATCTGAATTCCAGTATGACGAGATGCCATGGATTGTTTACATGGAGATACAATGGCGCCATCGTGTGGATGAAATCCTAATGTACTATCCTAATGAAATCCAAATGTACTGCTACTGTATGTTTTTATGATGGTATCAGATTCATTTATATTAGGTGCAGGATTTAACTATTATCTGGCTAAGATAAACATATGAAACCAAATAGGGAAGAAAAACATGGGTGGTTAGAACTGTCACCTCACAGCAAAAAGGTTTTTGGTTCAAACCTAACAGCCATGCCAGTTTACCGGTCCAGAGTTTGCATGGTCTTCCCGTGTCTGTGTGGGTTTTTTCCAGGTGCTCTGCTTTCCTCATGTAGATTAGGTCAACTGGCTACTCTAAATTGCCCATAGGTGTGAATGGTTGTTTGTCTCTGTGTTAGCCCCACAAAAGATTGGTGACCTATCCAGGAAGTACCCCACCTGTTACCTGAAGTCAGCTGATTATTGGCTCCAGCTTCCCCATAACCTTTAATGAATAAACAGTATGAGATGTTTGACTAAAATTTTAACTTTCATTTGTTGATATTTTCATCTAGATGTGTTAAAAAAAACCTTAGATCATGGCACCTTTTGTTTGAATTCACCCATTTTTCAAGTAATCAAAAATCCTGGAACCTGCAACTGGCAGATGTTTCTTATTACCCAGGTGTGTTCTGTTAAATTGAATGTTTAATTAATAGGTCTGAATGTCTACTCTTTGTTTGAGCTCTGCTCATGATCCACAACATAGGAGCTTGGGGTTGCAAGGATAAATCTTAAACAAACTCACTAATCTTTATTGATGATGTAACTCATGATAGTAGCAGCAGAATGAATTCAGAGGTTTACAGAAACATTCTGTCTGCCAATTTACAGAGAAATGTGTCCAATCTAATTGGCAGGAACTTCATCATATGACAAGGCAATGACCCAAAACACACTGCCAACACAACAAAGGATTTCATCAGGGGACAAAAATGGAAAGTTGTAGACTGGCCAATTCAATCACCAGACCATCAGGGGACTGAACAAAACAAATATTGATTGCAAGAAGCCTGGAAAAGCATCACAAAAGAAGAATGCAGCAGTTTGGTGACGTCAGTGGTTTGTCGGCCTGATGCAGTTATTGTGAGCAAGGGATATGTAACCAAGTGTCTAAGTGTTGTTTATCTGTTCTGATAGTATTGTTCACCTAAAAATTGGGTGTTCTGACACCATGTTCCCATGTTCTAAGTGGTTTAGAAGGTGTTTGTCTACAACCCAAATTTTTTTTAAGTTTTAAAGACATTTTTGAAAGTTGAATAAAATGAAAACTAAAAGACTTTAAAATCACATGAGCCAATTTTTTATTCACAACAGAACATAGATAACATAACAAATGTTGGAAGCAAAAAAATGGGAATTGTACACCTTTCTCCACTAAATGAGCACATTTCAAATGCAACAAATGGCTGAAAAAGCAAGAGAATTTTAAAAGATTCAGCTGGGAGAACATCTAGCAACTAATTAAGTTAATTGATATTAGGTCTGTAACATGATTAGCTATAAATGCGATGTCTTAGAGAGGCAGAGTCTCTCAGAAGTAAAGATGGGCAGATTCTCTAGAATCTGTGAAAGAGTGCATAAATTGTGGAATACTTTAAAAACAATGTTCCTCAATGTCAAATTGCAAAGGCTTTGCAAATCTCATCATCTACAGTGCATAACATAATGAAAACATTCAGAGAAACTAGAGATATCTCTGTGTGTAAGGGACAAGGCCGAAGACCTTTATTGGATGCCTGTGGTCTTCGGGCCCTAAGACGACACTGCATCACTCATCCGCATGATTGTGTCATTGACATTACTAAATGGGTCCAGGAATACTTCCAGAAACCACTGTTGGTAAACACAATCCGCCGTGCCATCTGTAGATGCCAACTAAATCTCTATCATGCCAAAAGGAAGCCATATTTGAACAAGGTCCAGAAGTGCCGGCGTGTCCTGTGGGCCGAGACTCATTTGAAATGGACTGTTTCAACGTGGGAAAGTGTTCTATGGCAGACGAATCTAAATTTGACATTCTTGTTGGTAATCATGGACGCCGTGTCCTCTGGGCTAAAGAGGAGGGAGACCTTCCACCTTGTTATGGGCATTTAGTTCAGAAGCCAGCATTTCTGATGGTATGGGGGTGCATAAGTGCATACTGTATAGGCAGCTTCCATGTTTTTGAAGGAACTATGAATGCTGAAAGGTATATAAAGGTTTTAGAGCAGCATATGCTCCCCTCCAGATGACGTCTATTTAAGGGAAGGCCTTGTGTATTTCAGCAGGACAATGCAAAACCACATACTGCAGCCATTACAACAGCATGGCTTCTTTGGAGAAGAGTCCGGGTGCTGAATTGGCCTGCCTGCAGTCCGGATCTTTCACCTATAGAGAACATTTGGTGCATCATTAAATGAAAAATACGTCAAAGACGACCACGACCTCTTCAGCAGCTGGAAACCTATATCAGGCAAGAATGGGAGCAAATTCCAACACCAAAACTCCAGAAACTCATAACCTCGATGCCCAGACGTCTACAAATTGTTTTGAAAAGAAGAGGAGATGCTACACCATGGTAAGCATGCCCCTGTCCCAACTATTTTGAGACATGTATCAATCAAATTTGAATTGAGCTCATTTTGTGCATAAAATTGTAAAACTTCTCAGTTTAAACATCCATCCATCCATTATCTATACCGCTTGATCCGTCTGGGTCGCGGGGAAGCTGGAGCCAATAACAGCATCTTCGGGTGAGAGGCAGGGTACACCCTGGGCAGGTCGCCAGTCCACCACAGACAAACAACCACACACACTCGCATTCACACCTATCGGCAATCTAGAGTAATCAGTTGACCTAATCTGCATGTCTTTGGACTGTGGGAGGAAACCCACGCATGCACGGGGAGAACATGCAAACTTCGCACAGAAAGGCACCCTGGGTGACCCCGGAATCGAACCCAGGACCTTCTTGCTGTGAGGCGACAGTGCTAACCACTGCACCACCGTGCCGCCCCCAGTTTAAACATTTATGTTATCTATGTTCTGTTGGGAATAAAATATTGGCTCATGTGATTTGGGAGTTTTTAGTTTTCATTTTATTCAAATTTAAAGAACATCCCAACTTTTCTGGAATTCGGGTTGTAGATGTAAAGGCAAAATTCTAGGTTATTGTCCATATGTGTAAAAGTACAAAAGTAAAGTAGTGCTTGGAACTATGGTGCAGTATTAGTACTGCACTAATATTGAATGAATGCAGGTACAGTGGCTGGATGGACTTCAAAATCATGCATAAGTCAAGGTGTTATGCATCCTTACAGCTACACATATAAAAGGACCTGCAGTATCATTATTTTCCACAATATGGGTGGAATAGGTGAAAAAAAATGTGGGTGGTAGTTGGTCATGGTGGGCCTCCAGTGTGGTCAGTATTCTGTCTTAGGCAACTCCAGTCATGTCTCCTCACAAGGTATGTGCACATGCTTTACAACAGTGATGCAATACATGAGGCTGAGTACACTTCTCAGTTAGAGTTTGGGTAAACAAGCAGTTATGAAATAGAGGCAAGCAGTATACAAGAAATGCATGTTTTCCTGTAATTAATACACTACCATGTGTATTTTTTATTTTGTATTTTTTACATCCTCAGAAACCTCTAACCTACCTCTGCTACAGCTTTCATTATTTAAAAAAAAATTTAAATTGGGAAATAGTTTGAATATGAAAAAAGATTCATGTAAAGATTCAGTAACTGCTTTATCCTGATCAGAGTCACTGTGGGTCTGAAGCCAATCCTGGAAACCTCCTTTTTTTTTTTTGGACAATGGAAGGAAACTGGAAAAAAAGAGGAAAACCCAAGTGAACACATGAAGTACAGGCAAAGCTCCACACCCACTGGGGAACCCAAATTTAGGATTAAAAACCTGGAGATGCACTATTGGATTTCCCCAACAAGTAATTCTTGGCAGGAATTCTAACCAAATTCCCCTATCTGTTTTTTAGTGTGAAATTGGTTCCACATCCTCTGTATTACCATTCCCATATTCTACCCACTGTAACACTTTATATCGCTACTTTGCTGTCATATCACTTTACTACCTCATGTTAAATGTTGTATTATATGTTGTTACACATTATGCTGGATCTCTCATAGTAGTTAGTATATTGTACTTTTAACTTTGGTAATTTTAGTATTTTCTTTATTTTTGTTACAATGCACTTGTCTAGACTGTGGAGGAGCATTCAATTAAGAATTTCATTGTATTTTGTACATATGACAATAAAGCTTGAACTACTGATTTTACTCAAATTTGTTCCACAGGCCCTCCTTTAACGCTGAGCTGAGGTTACAGTCTGCACATTCTGTTCATTCCTCTGTGTTGTCTGGTTTCCTCCCACTTTACCAATACATGGTGGGAGGTGAACTGGCAATGCTAAATTGCCCCATGTGTGAATGACTCTGTGAATTTGTGCATACTGTCCTGTGATGGACAGGCATCCAATCTAGGACATACTCTAGCCTCATGTCCAGTGTTCCCAGGATAAGCTCCAGATCCACAGTCACCCTGACAAAGGATAAAGTGTTTACTGAAGATGAATGAATGAATTTTATCTTTTATTCTGCCAGGGTGGTCAGGAATAGTCAGGGAGGGGTACGCATATAAAATTCATTCATAGGGTAGGGTTGAAGGCTAATTCCGAATCAGTACAGATGGGCAGGTAGTCAAATCAATGGACAGGTAGTAAAACCTGGAACTAGTGGTAGTGGTAAATAGCCTCAAGACTGATGGCTGGAATGTGCGGGCAATCTATAGCACCAATTAGTCCTGAAGGTCATATCCATCATATCAACTTCTGTAACTAGCATGTTACACCACAACTAGCACGTTACACCATGCAGTCATTGATTCATTTCCTGTAACTGCACACCCATCATGTTTTCTGTCTTACTTATATGGAGGATTTAGTGTTAATTTTTCATGCAAAAAATTATGATTGGAAAAGATGAAAAACCAAGCATCTGTCAAGATCTGATACCTTTTTCAATGTTTTCAATGTTAAAACATGACTGATCACTCTAGTTTTCTTTTTCTTGCTCTCTGTGATCCATGTGTCCTCTTTATAACTTCACCACAGAAATTGGACTCACTGCTTCCTGTGAACATACTTTGACAGTTCTAGGTTTTGTAGAAGAAGTTTAATGGATTTATGGCATGGTGATGCAGTGGTTAGCATTGTTGCCTCACTGCAAGATGGTTTGGATTCGAACCTGTTGGCTGGCTGGGGCATTTCTGTGCAGGGTTTGCATGTTCTCCCTGTCCCTGTGGGTTTCCTCTCACAGTCCAAAGACATGCGGATTAGGTCAGTTGGCTACTCTAAATTGCCCATAAGTGTGAATGTGAGTGTGATTGGCTGTCTGCCTGCCGCTGTCTTAGGTATAGAAGATGTATGGATGAATAGAAGATGGATGGATGACTAAAATGATCAAAGTCTTCCTTAGCCATAAAACCTTATAATGAATGTCTGTTAATTGTGACCTTTATGTAACAGATATAATCTTAACTGACTTATTTCCCCTATAGTCATAAACACGCTACTTACCCATCTAACAACTGTTGCTTACCAGAAGGTTCTGGGAAAAATTTTTTAGTTACCACTGCATTCTGAGAACAAATAGTTTTTTTTAAGGTACCTTGATTTTTTTTTCAGTGTTCTTTACAAATATATAAAGTTTTCCTTTACTTACGGTTCAGAGAACATTGCCCTAACATCCTGGTAACCTTTACATTATTATTATTGAACCTCTTTGCACTAGGAACCTCTCAAAACAAACCTGGGACGGTTCCTCTAACGTTAGGGGAACATTTCTGATCCATACCAGCAAAAACCTTACTATACTGATATAAAATGGCTTTCTAATACTTAATTACCTCTATTCCTTATATTTTATATTACGTAATGTTCACAGTACTATGCTGGAAAAACAGTTTCAATACAATGTTCCATACAATAAAACTAAAATAAAAAAAAAAGATTAACAAGCAGTATAACTTCGGTGAAATAATTTCCGGCAGGCATCCCGCAGGACAACTAACTAACGCGCCCGAGAACTGTAAGGACCCTCGTCGTTAGAGCGGCGTTTGCAAAATACGAAGAGGAAAACTTAATATTGTGAATGAGTTCTTCATCTGTCGATATCTGCAACATCCTGATAGTAAAATCGGTAAACTGTTTTCATACATTACAAATAGACATCAGAGAATTATATTGTTGATGAATGTTCCTGAGTAAAACACAAAAGAACAAATTAGAGTAAGATTGCGATGTTAGCTTCACAGGCTAGTTATGAATGAACATGCTAACCAAATGGCTAGCAGGTCACTCAACGTATTGTGGTGTTCAATAGTTTTTAACTTAAAAGCCCAAACTTAATGTTAAAGTGTTTACTTAATGATAAAGTTACCAATGTAAGTGAAGCTCCAAGAAGCTAACTCGGAACCGTTATATAGGTATAAAAAAAAAATCAGTAGTTTCTTAGCTAAGGTGCTAGTTAGATTGGTGTGAAAGTGCCATACTAAGCCATAATATTGTTTTATACCCGTTTCGTCTCTTAGTAAAAGAGACGTAGTTCTTTATGTTCTATGGAACACCAGAAAACCTGAACAGCTGGGAGCAAATGTTAGAAATGCTAGAAAGACGGCAGTTATAGCGGGTAAGCTAGCAGTATTTGTAGCTTAGGATGCTACATTGCTAATCAGTCATGTAATAGTGAACGTGTTCAGTCCACAGAGAGTTCATAGAGGCTTGTGTAAGGTCAGATTGTTCACCGCTTTGATCTGACTGGCAAATTTTTTTGGTGGTTACAGGTGAAGAAATAACTTTTTCCATTCAGAGCTGAAGGTCCAGAGACATTGATCATGTTTCTGTACAACCTGACCTTGCAGCGTGCTACTGGCATCACTCACGCCATTCATGGCAACTTCTCAGGTAGCCCATTCACACTGTTAATAGCATTTTATATCTTTATATATGAATTCACCTTTGTGTTTTTATTTCATTCAACAGATGTCTAGTGTTCTCCTGTATGTTTCTTTCACTCTAACAATCTAAGCCCAAATGTTCAGAGTGCTGTTAGTATTAACATCCTGTAACCTTTAACTTTAGGTACCAAGCAACAGGAGATTGTTGTTTCTCGAGGAAAGATTCTGGAGCTGCTGCGTCCCGATGCAAACACAGGCAAAGTTCATACATTGCTCACCATGGAGGTGTTCGGCATAGTCCGCTCTCTGATGGCCTTCAGGCTGACTGGTGGTACAAAAGGTGAGTTTTATTAGTTACATGTGTGATCTGTGTACTAGAGGTCTGTGTTGGACTGTGTTTTTTTCTTTTTTTTTTTTTTTTTTTTTTTAAACCATTCCTCTGGCTTTGGAAGGAATTCTGAGCGATCCTGCTGCTATTGCAGAATGTTTGTCCAATCCAGCTGACTCTATTAGTTACTGTTTATACCAGCCCTCAGTATTGTTCTGACACACGTAGTTGTGAGTATTTTCACTATATAATTCAGTAAGTAATTTAAACCAGCACCACCCTGACTAGGATAAAGCAGTAATCGACATATGAATGAAGGCAATAAATGCATCATATCTTTGTCATCTGAATTTCACACCTTTGTGGATGTCCACAAAAAAATTTTTTTTATTTTTTTTTGCATCTTGCAGGATCTCAGTCCTGATGCACACATCTGCTGGGTATTAAGAGATTGAATAAAGTTTTTTTTTTTTCTTTGTCCTTGACTCTGTGCTTGCCATGTTGGAAGATAGATTCCACTGTGTTTCACTTTGTTGCTGTGCTCTTTTGAAGACTACATCGTGGTGGGCAGTGATTCAGGTCGCATCGTTATCCTGGAGTATCACCCCTCCAAGAACATGTTTGAGAAGGTGCACCAGGAGACCTTTGGCAAGAGTGGCTGTCGGCGCATTGTTCCAGGACAGTTCCTGGCTGTGGATCCCAAAGGCAGAGCTGTTATGATAGGTAAGAAAGTTTTTCTGTAATCTGTACGCTTTTTTTCCCCCCCACCTGAAATTATCCACCTAATTCATAAGGCTTTGTATTCAGCCAGTATCTAAAGTCAAAGTAATCTTACTATGTAATGTTAAAGAAAATCTGTCAAAATTCCAAAAAAATCTCATTTTAAAAGTTACATATTGTAGAATATTAACACCAAAAATCATGGGTACTCGGGGCTTCAGACTAACTTTTTCCACTAGTTTTCATGCTACATGCAGCCCCCACCATCTTGGACAGACTCTTTTTTTTTTTTTTTTTTTTGTTAGTCCCGCCTCTCTAGAGAACACCACATTCCAAATACATCTCGCGCTGAACTGACTTCTGCTCCTGTTCTCCGTTTACATGCAGTTGAGAATTCACCATCTCAGTTTTCCTTTCCATGGCAAATTCACTCCTATTAATCAGGTTGGTGTGACATCATGTCCAGCAGTAGATTAACAACTCTGTGAAAACGACCTGGCGGATACATGGACTACATGAATAATTTATTCCGTCGATGGACGGGGATAACAACTGAACATGTTGGATATGCAATGCTGATTTCAAGTTATTGGGCTTTTTTTTGCATATGATAAAATACAACCGAGAACAGCTGAACTTAAATGAACATTTAACACTGATTTCCGCATCGGCTGTAGGTAGATCTGCACTCTGTCTGCAGTAGACAAAAAAATGTTTCGTGTTAATAAATGTCCACAGCTAATAGATTTTTTTTTTTTAAAGTTATGAGTAAATATTAGCTCTCATAGGGTTAATGGAAATTAGTTCCTTAGGAACTGATTAAATCTGCATTAAACTAGTCTTTTGTGTTATTAAGGTTAAATAACTAGATAAGTAGCTAGCTATGTAACCAACTTCAATGTAAATGACTAGCACGATAGTGGTAATGAGCTCAAAATCACGGTCAACACCATCATTATTGATTGACTAGATGAATTTTTCCCCATACAAGCTGAATGAGGGTGACGCGAAAATGTACCAATAATTGTCCACTCCGATCACACATGGATAATATATATAAAATGAGTGTGTGTGTGTCTTGTGTGTTTATATTTATTTATATATATGTATGTGTGTGTGTTTATGTATGTATGTGTGTGTGTGTATGTGTGTATGTGTGTATATGTGTATATGTGTGTATGTGTGTATATATATAATCACACACACACCCTCCTAGGGTTTCACATGATGCACAATGATAAAAAAAAAAAAACATGGGGGGGCATATTTGCAAGTCGCACTTGCTAAATAAATGGTTGCAGTTTGAAGCTGTAACAATTTTGAAATCTGGAGTTCTGAAAACAGTTTGTGTATACTTTTACTATGCAAGATTTAAGAACATCGCCTTTTCCTAGATGTCTTTTTGCCTACAATGCAAGGCATACTGTATTACTGTATTATTTTTTTTTTAAAGAGTATTTTCTGCACTGCGTAGCATGTTACATATAAGAATTTATTTACCTTAATACAGAGGCTGATGATTTGAGGCCTTTGATTTATACTTCTAAGTATATACATGAGCTATGTGTTGAAGTCATATTCGGTAAAATCCTTTGAGATACTATGTTCAGCATTTGTGAAACGTTAAAGAAAATGTTAATTTTGTTTCTTTGGTGTCAAATCAAGCAGCTTTAACATTTAAATGCTGTCTTTTTTTTGTGACCTGAATCTTTGAGCATGTGATTTGTGTCAGAGACTTACCTGAGGAATTGCTGGAGTGCTTAGATTCTCCGGTCTCTTTTGAAATGCTTCATGACCAACGACTTCCTTCTAAATCTGACCTCAGAGAGCTGTTTTAAAAAGATGTATTCAGTGGATGAAAACACCCTTTTATATTGAAAGAAAGACCAAAATAGTTTTTTTTTTCCCCTTATTCCATGGAAGATAATTGACGTGTCTCATAATAACTGGATATAATGGGTTCGAAACACAGGCAAGACCATACCTGCTGTTAAGCTGCTGGTTAAAACGGTTTGCTCAAAAATCCTCATCTTGTGCTATTCTGTAAGTCACAGTACTTTCTATTGAGACTTTTCCTTTGGGATATTTTATTTGGTGTGGAATTGCTGCAAATAAGTAATTTGAAGTAGCATTTAAATTAAAAAAAAAAAAAAAAAAAAAAGGAACAGTGTTAAAATTTGTGTGTACAGTTTAATATCTTGTTCTGAGCAGAATGTAGAAATTCTATTGTATATTTCACCTGTAATTCCACGTTTTTATGAAATTAATTCTGTATCTGCTGGCAGGTCTGAAGTGAGTTTTATCCAGTTTCTGTTGCTGATCTTGGTGCGGATTACACCACCTGCAATTAATCATGTAGTGTTTCCCTTCTTTAACACAGCAGTATTGAATAAGTAGGTAGTAATTGTGCTGAGTCATGAATGTTTGGAGGAGGGAGAGCACCAGTGTTGGGAAACACTGTTTTTCTTTCAACCCAAACTTCATTTTCATAGTAAAGCGAGTTTCACTAGTTAAGTGTTCTGAACCTCTGCATAATCTATGTATTATTAAAGGGCTTTGTGGGCTTTTTTTATCCAGGCGCTATAGAGAAGCAGAAATTGGTGTACATCCTGAATAGAGATGCAGCTGCCCGTCTCACCATCTCCTCCCCTCTGGAAGCACACAAGGCGAACACGCTGGTCTACCATGTGGTTGGGGTGGATGTGGGTTTTGAGAATCCCATGTTTGCCTGTCTCGAGATGGACTATGAGGTGAGAATTTAGCTTGTTCTTTTGAACATTTGTTATTGAGGTTAAAACCTGGATGACCGCATGAATTTACGCTAATCGTGGTGTTTCAGTTTAAAACTGAGTCACATTCCATTTTAATTTGTCAAAAAATTCTCATTCTTCTACCACTCAGATTTTATCCATGTGAAATGATGAGTTTACTCATGTCTCTTCTCTGACATCTCACTGGAGAGATTGTAAACACCTCTGATCACTGCATGTACATGGAACTAAAGCTCTATTAGCACCATGGTCATTTCTCTCATTAAGAGTCATTCTGTTCTGTTCAACAGGAAGCTGATAACGACCCCACAGGGGAAGCGGCCGCGAACACACAGCAGACTCTGACCTTTTATGAGTTGGACCTGGGACTCAACCATGTAGTGCGCAAGTACAGTGAGGCTCTAGAGGAGCATGGCAACTTCCTCATAACAGGTATGGCCTTGTTGAGAGGCTTGTGAAGAAAATGATTGTGGTATCAAGTATGAATTTTTAATTAGTGTGGCTGTGATGTCCATGATGAGATACATTCATGTCTCTTCTCTGATACATATGAAGAGAAATGTTTTATATCTGACTTGATTTACTTTTAAAACCAACAGCCTGTGGATGCAGGGTAAATGTTGATTTCTGTAGTGTTTTTCTGATTCTTTTCTGTGTCCTTGTCCTTGTGTGCAACAGTGCCAGGTGGCTCTGATGGTCCGAGTGGTGTGCTCATTTGCTCAGAAAATTACATCACTTACAAGAACTTTGGGGACCAGCCGGACATCCGCTGCCCAATCCCACGCAGACGGGTCAGTGCTTTGGTGGTTATGCATCAGAGATGATGTTTCAGGATTGAAACCATATTTCATACGTCTGTCCTCAGGCTACAGCACTTTCAGCTGAAATGATGAGGTTTTCATGTCTCTTCTCTGCCACAAACCCTGGAGAGCACTAAGACTTCTGATCTTATAACTACTAGTTTTAACAAAATCATAATTATATGGTGCATGTTGGTTTCTTTGACTGTATTGTTGAATGTATTGTGAGTAATGCACAAGAGCTTGAAAATCTGGTACAGTGGTTTAGAACTGATCTATTTCATTTCCCTTCTCCCTACACCAACTCAGAATGACCTGGACGATCCAGAGAGGGGCATGATCTTCGTCTGCTCAGCCACACACAAAACCAAGTCTATGTTCTTCTTCCTTGCCCAGACTGAGCAAGGAGACATTTTCAAGGTTACCTTGGAAACAGACGAGGAGATGGTAAGAGCTGTAGCAACTGACTGGGCTCTAGTTCTTTTCATCAAAAAGGCAGGCTGATCCTAGTCTCAGCATCGCAAACTGTCCCTGATGTGTATTGTGCACATATTTTGCTAATTGGAATCTCTACTATAATTGATGAATTGGCTGTTTCTCTCTGTGTGCGCAGTGTGACTGGGAAACGGAACATTCAACAAAGTTGAAAGATGTGATGTTCACAGCATCCTATCTCAAGCACAAACATTAGTAGATAAATGTCTAGCTTGTGAAACCAAACCGATCACGGTTCGAGATTTATACATGAAAATGAAATGGTTATATAATGTAATAGAAAATGAATGCTTGCCTATTGCATTGTCGCTCACTATTGTGAACTGGGTCGTGTGGCTGTGATGTAGAAATGATGACATACCTTCATGTCTCTTCTCTGACTATTGCTGAAGAGAATGTTGATATCTGACCTCTGCTTCTTGTGTAATAGCTTGAGCTGCATTTCAAACACTTAAAACTGTTATGTAAATAGTGTTTCCTCTTCCTAGGTAACAGAGATCAGAATGAAATATTTTGACACCATCCCAGTGGCCACTGCAATGTGTGTACTGAAGACTGGCTTCCTGTTCGTGGCATCGGAGTTTGGAAACCAGTAAGTTGCGTAAAACAGCTACATGTCTGATAACGGAGGTTAACTGAAGCTGCTTTTGCTGTAAATTTCCTGTCTGTTTCTTGTAAAACGAGTTCTTTCAGATATTTGTGTTCTTATCAGCGTCTTCTCTGTAATAGATTGACCCATTGGCGCTAAACATTTTAAGGTGTTGCAGCACAAATGAAAAAATAGCTGGCATTGAGGTCATGCATTAAAGTTTTTTGACCACAACAGATTTGTAATATTTCATATGAAATAGATAATAATAATAAAACATGAATTACTTAGCAACTGAGTAAAAGATTGAAAGCAAAGAAAATTAGAGAACATGACTTTCTATTGCCGCATTAACTCATCACGGAAAATCCTAAGACCTTTTGTTCTGTTAGTCAGTTTCATAGGTGAAACAATATTATAGTTGTCTTAATGACCAAAGCCAGTTCGGTCAAAGCTTCATTGCTGCCCTTAGCAAAAGGAAAGATGAGATTAGAATAGATTTTTGTTTTTGACTTCAGTTTTGCTATTTAAGAACCTATTAAGTGTTTATAAAGAAATTTCTTTGAGCAATGCACTCCATGTACATCATAAAGGGGAAACCATATAGCACAAGTCAGTGTTTCGCAGCATGTGTGGAAATGGTGTTTCGTAATATTCACAGAAAAACAACCTTTCTGTCTTCAGTCAATGGGATGTAAACAGTAGCTACAAATATTTAAAATCGATAAAAAGTATAGAACATGGCATGTAGCTTGATGTAAAAACGTCTGCTTGACCATCAACAAAGGTTTTTGCCTTTCTTAAAGGAATGCATTTGGTGTATCTGTTTCTTCCTGTTTTTTGTGCTGCTTCATGCATGTACTTGCCTAAAAAACATAAAAGTGTGAACACTAAAACTGCAGAACGTTTGTAAACAAAATGTCTTGAAGCAGTGGACTCTGAAACCTGTAGTTTTAAAGGTGTTCGTCACTGATCTTGGATGATAAAGAATTTAACTCCAGTGTAAATGCCTGTTACATTTGTTGAAACAGTCACACATCTGGCAATAAGTTAAAAATTGACAGAACTCATGTCAGAAAAATAGGGAGAGGCAGTGGCTACAGGCTATAAAGTTTTTAACAGCCTTATAAATTCTTGTCCATGTTCCTTAATGTGAGCATAATAAAGGCCAAAACTGAATTATAATGTAAAATGCACAGACAATCAATAGAAAAAAAAGGCTTTAATCACCTTTCTCTTTAGACCACAAGCAAAATCATGGTTCAGTGTTTTAAGTTAGATTAAATATTATAGTCCATGGATTATTTTCCGTAAATTTTGACTAAAATTAACACTAGGTACGTTCCTTCTGCCTAATATTCAAATATCCGTGTCTGAGTTTGATGGACTGATATGTGACTAACAGCACAGAGAAGTGACAGAGCATATTTAGGGTCACATGATTGTGCATCATTTTCATCTGCAGTTAAACTTTCCTCCTGTTTGTTCTCCCAACACAGTTAAAAAATATTATTGCATTGTACAGCCCTTGGAAGTTTCTCTAGTGTTGACCTGAGTGATGATTATTGAAGTGCTGAACATGCCATTTATCTCATGACCCTGTTATTGGAACGAGCCATTACCTTTCTGATTAATCGCAAATGCATGTGTATGCTTTGTAAACATAATTGCACCTATCTCTCAGTATCTGCATCCTGTTTCTGTTAGTTATCTGTATCAGATCGCCCACCTGGGTGATGACGACGAAGAACCAGAGTTTTCTTCTGCCATGCCTCTGGAGGAAGGAGACACCTTTTTCTTCCAGCCGCGACCACTTAAGAACCTGGTGCTTGTGGATGAACAGGAGAACCTTTCCCCTATCATGTCATGCCAGGTACGCTTGTGATATATAGGTGTTTTTAGGCAAGTGCAGTGTTTTCCTTCGGTCTCTTAGCCTCTTAAATTGGATAAATTCTTATCACTGTTTGGTTGCATATAGGTTCAGTAATGGCTTTAGCTCTAAATCATTAATATGGATGCTAACATGGTTATACCTATACTGATGAGGATAATTTACAAAATTGTTACCAGTATTTTCTATCTTCTGTAAGTGTTTGGTATACCAGCCTCATAATGAACTACAGAATAAGTGGTTTAGTGATTATTAGCCTGGTCATGTCTCTTCAGTGATGCACTGCTCCAGAGATTCTTTTCTCTGCCAGGAGTTACATGGTGTTAAAAGTGTGTTTAAAATAAGTAAATAAATACTGTGGCAGCACTATTTTGAACAGAATGTTTTCCTAGTAGAATAATTCCTCCCATCAGACTTCTGCAGGTGCACCAAAGTGTTTCCTCAACTCTGTGTTAATCGTTGGACAGCTGAGATAGAGGGGTGTGTGTGTGTGCGTGTGCGCTGTTTTTTTATTATTTATTTATTTTTATTATTCATGTATTACCTTAAACAACTCGTAGTGAAACAGCAAAGTGAAATCCTGGATGGTTGACACTGTGATGTTGCAAGCATACAGTTACGAATTAAATACTATTCACTATTCATTATTCGTGAATTCCAGATTGATTCAGGAATTTGGCCAACAACAGTGCGTGTGCGACAGAGAACGTGCACAGGGGCTGAACGATTCAATGTGCTGTGTGCAGCTCTACACTGAAATAAAATTTGACTTATTTTAAATGGTAGAATCAATAGAAAATCATTATATGAACATACTTGGGCGGCCATTAATATATCTGGGCTGCGGGCCCGAGTAAAATCTATGTGGAGAAACACTGAAATAGTATAAAAGTAACAAATTAGAAGAGAGGTTAAAAGAAATATATAATATAAAGAACAAACATATATATATATAGAAGAGAATGCATATGTGTATGGGTGGGGGACTGACTAAAGTGCAGGTGTCCTAAAGTGACCCATGAATTATTGATGGACTGTGAGTAGTAGCTGCCCCTGAGCTTTTCTGTGTTGACTATGTGGCTGCAAAGGTGTTTGCCTGACCTACGCGAGCTGCACATCTATACCGGAGTGTAAAGTGTCCTTCATGTTGCTGATCCTCCTGATGTAAGTGCCTTACAGTAAGGGAGGGAACGTATCACGTTATGTGGGGTGTTGTGGATTAGGATGGAGCAGGTGCCAAATTGATGCTCACTGCAGCAAATGTATTGAATGTCCTGTGAGAACAGAGTTGCCAATACAAGGTTCTTGTCCGGACACCACATGTTGCCTTACTTGAGCCTCCAGGAATGATGAGGGCAGCCTGCAGATTCTTCTGTTGCCTGGATTTCAGATAAGGATCATCTGTGTGTTTTTGCAGAGGCATGTAGACACTTGTGGTGGTGATTGAGGTAAACCCCTAGGGCAGGTAGAAAGGGCAGCACATGATTACCAGATGCTCCAGGTGAGCAGGACCAGTTTAATAAAGAGAATGGGTATGCGTGTTGTGCATAACACGTGCCACTGATTTATTTTCTGTTCCACTGATTTATTTTATTTAAACGTTCCACTGATTTCTATTTGCCTAGGTCAGAATGTGATCAGAATTCTGGCCTGACTAGCATGCACTGTGTGGTGTTTTGACCATTCTTTCTCTTGCTTTTGACCCAGCACCATTTTAAATAATTTTTTGAATGTTGTGCATCACAATAGCATGATACGATTGAGTGAACAAGACCACTTTGTTTCAGTTGAATTGAAGAACAATGATCAACTTCAGTGCTGGCTGCATTTCATAATGTGTCTCCTAGACTAAGACTATCCTTTTTTTTTTTTTTCTGCAGATTGCTGATTTGGCCAATGAAGACACGCCTCAGCTGTATGTGGCCTGTGGTAGAGGACCAAGATCTACACTAAGGGTTCTCAGACATGGTCTGGAGGTGTGTGTGTAAAAGTTTTTGTTTTGATTAGTAACACACTGTTGCTTCCTGCTTACAGGTTTTTTCCGCTTTTGTAAATATACAGGCAAGATTCTCAGAAAGTCTGTGGTCTAACACCTTTTATGACACAAAGCAGATTTGCGTGCATTCATATGTGACCTGATGGAACATCTAAAATGTGTGCGTGTACTTGTACACATAGGTCTCAGAGATGGCTGTGTCTGAGCTTCCTGGTAACCCCAACGCTGTGTGGACTGTAAGGAGGCATGTAGAAGGTACACACCCTTTATGTTCTCTGGGAAAATATTCCTCTTTAAAGAGTTTATCCCTTGTGGGAAAATGTAAGTGCTATATCCACTGGAAGCCCTTTAAGCCATTATTAGATCAATAGCATTGCTATAAATCAAGGTAGCAAGTAAGTATTTGCCTAAATCCTGTAACTTCTAATTATAAAGTATTCGTATGCTCAAGCTTGTCCCCTGCATAGGCATGAACCAATACAATAATAATAATATGGACGGGAAACCATTCCTGTTGCAGGTGTCATTAAAAAAAAAACAATGATTTTTTTAAATAGGAGCCTACAGTCAAGTTTCAACAGCAAATCACCAAAATCAATAAAAATGTATGATAAAAATAGTTGGCAATACATTAATCGCCATTCTCGATTAGCAGGTCTGTGGTATGCCATGTCACTTCACAAAAAAAGAACAACAAAAACAACCAAAGTCCTCTAGACAAGTCTAGTCTTGACATAAATTATGTTTTCATATGAGTAATGTTTCAATTTCTAATTATTTGGTTAGTGGGAATAAGAAACGGTAGAAGTGTAGTGTGCCTGGTGGAGCCAGTGCTTAATAACCACCATGTATTCTTTTTGTGCTGTTATACTTTATCCTGTTTCCTAGCTGTATCTCACATTGATGGCTAAATTTATCTGTATTTCCTGGTCTGTCAGAAAACATTATCTCATGCAACTTTGGCCAAAAGTTGGTAGCTTGTAAGACAACTCGATGCATTGACTGAAATGAAAATGACTGAACATGGTCTCGAATGATTAGTCTATGAGATGAAAGTTTTCTTATTTTATTCTAGAATGCAACTTGTGTCATTTAAGAATGTGTGTTAATTCAGTGTTTGGAAGTAGTATAGCATTTCTTAGCGTACACTCGATACATATTTAATAATGTTGTGTTACGTAGGCCTGGTCGATGTAATCGGCTATTTTCAATTTTCAACCGACACGTGACCTGATGTTGACATTTGGCAGCCACCAAATATTTTCCCCCACACTGTATGAGGGAAAAGAACTAATAGAGATAGTAATGTTTTCCTTACCAAGGCAATATTATCAATCACACTCTTTTAGTAAAGAAATGTTGTGATAGTGTTGGTTCCACAAGAATGATTCACCTCATGCGCACACACAACAAGCTAAATTAATTTAGTGTTGGAGTGTTTTTTAGTGAAACAATCAGTGGATATTTATTTTGCCTCTTTTATTTATCTGGTCAGAATTGAACAAATCAGGGCTTGAAATGCAGGTTATAAATATGTTCAAAAAATGTTCACAAGTAGAAAAAAAAATAGTGAGCTTGCTTTAGTTTAGGTGTTTCATTTGGTTGACATCAGCTTTTGGTACTGTTCTTATGCTGTGACAGATTATCAGTTAAATGTCAGTAATGTTGTTATGCAATGATTAATTTATTTAAGTAAGCCTAGGTAAGGGTTATGTAGCAATATTAGTGGATTGAAATGCTGCAAAGGAATGTTTTAAACTAAGTATTTTTGATATTTAATATAGTTTCCAACTAATTGATAAATCAGGAAAGAAAAATCAGTAATCTAAATAAGTGAGTTGCAGCCCTAGTCTACATAGGAACTCTCAAATCCTCACAATCTGCTGAACTGCAGTTCAAATATGAGCAAGCATATAAACAGTTAGAACAGCTAGACCGAACTTGTCTGTAGACCTGGAGCTTATTTGTAATAGTTGCTCTATTCAGAATTCAGCCTCGGTGCCAGACTTGCTCTCACTTGCTTAACTATTCAATGGGTGGCACTCTGCAAAATTACCTTTTTTTTCCCCCTGTCAAAGAGCATGGCTGACTGGTAAACTGCAGTGTGGTGCATTTTGGGTAGATTTCTCTCTGCTAGAGAGGGTTCCTTGAAATCATGTGACCTGTGCTGTTCTTTTAGCTGATGGTGACAAGTGCCAAACTCTACAAAGTCCAGACAGAACACCGATTGAGGGAGATAGTGTGAAACATTAGCTTCACTGTAACTATACAATTATTTGGCATATCAGTAATAGGTTCTGATTTCATGGAGACACTTGATCCCCAAAACCTTACTTTCATATGAATATCATCAATCTCATTTTAATGTGCTGTGCATGCATTTATGTACTCACACTTCACTTAACCACACCAGAGGTTAAAAATGACATTGGTGTGATATGTTAGTTGCTGGTTTTGTAAGCGCTGTCTGCTGACACTGTAGTTTCCTCCTTTCTGTGGAGCAACTGTACTAACGTCCGTCTTCCATTTCGCAGATGAGTTTGACGCCTACATCATTGTGTCCTTCGTTAACGCCACACTGGTGCTGTCAATTGGAGAAACTGTGGAAGAAGTGACAGACTCTGGCTTCCTGGGTACTACCCCAACTTTGTCCTGTTCTCTGCTGGGGGAAGACGCTCTGGTGCAGGCAAGTAACGTGGCGCTTCCCAGACTCATCTGCGATGATGCAAATGCGATTTCCCCTTACACTGTCTTGCACCAGATTGCATTCAAACTCCTTCTGTATAAGAAAATGTATGCACATGTTCAGACAGGTCCTTCAAATCACTCATGTCCACCCACTCAGTTCTCATACTGTGTGCAATTGGCTGTAATAACTCTGGGCTCTTATTGCAGCCAATTAGCGCACATAGTCTACTGTTTTATGGAGGTTCACCTGGAGTTCAAGTGGTAAAAGCACCTTGTAGAATTAGGATGCTAGTGACTCCACTGCCATTCCTATTAGGAATGATAAATGGAACAGTAAAGTGTTTCCTCTGTGTACATACAGAATTGAAAATTATATGGCTGCATAAGTGGTGGTATTGAGGTTAATATGTACAAAATTATCTGCTCAGTGCAAAAGGTTGCATGCTTCAAGAAAATGTGGTGATGGTGTACATGCTATGTTATGCATGTGTTTGGCCCTGCTATCCAAGATTGGTAATTAATAATTCACTTTGGGTGGGAAATGACTTTTTTTGGGTGGGAATTGGGTTTTATTTAAAAATGTAAAGCAGCACCAGCAGACCTAAGGCCTTTATAAAATTTCTTCTTTACCTCACTAATTTATATTGTTTCTCTTCATTCCCATTCCAGGTCTACCCAGATGGTATTCGCCACATCCGAGCAGATAAGCGTGTGAATGAGTGGAAGACTCCAGGAAAGAAGACAATTGTGCGCTGTGCTGTGAACCAGCGGCAGGTGGTCATTGCCCTGACTGGAGGAGAGCTGGTCTACTTTGAAATGGACCCGGTATTCCAGCAGAAGCAAAGCATTTTCAATCCGTCACTGTCGCATTTCATACCTTGCATTGATGTTTTTATTCTCTCATTCTGCAGTCAGGTCAGCTGAATGAGTACACAGAGAGAAAAGAGATGTCTGCGGATGTAGTGTGCATGAGTCTTGCAAACGTTCCACCGGGTGAACAGCGTTCACGGTTCCTGGCCGTGGGCTTGGTGGATAACACAGTGCGCATTATCTCCCTAGACCCCTCGGTATGCTGTTTGTCTCTTTTGTCTGCTCTTTGTTCAGGACCATTATGTCTGTTTCCCTCTGACCAAACTGTCTATTACTGCTCTGAACTGCTTATAAAAAAAAAAAAGCACAAATACACATAGTATTAATTACATAGAAATCATAGATTGTCTAGTGTTCTTTAGCTTTGCCTGTGCATCATGATCCATAATATGTAGCTCTTGTCTGCAGTATCACTGAGAAGTGAGGAAGCAAAGACAAGAAAAAAGACCAGACTGAATTGTGAATGGTTTAGACAGTTAAAACATGTAAATAGGGAGGTTTTTATTGGCATGTTAGTAAAAAAGCTGTTGTCAGTCAATTAGCCAATTTAAATATAAGTTCACTAGTTTTAAATTAGTTAGCCTAACATTTTCTAACTTCCTTTGTCTGTCTGGTGTATAGGATTGTCTACAACCATTGAGTATGCAGGCTCTGCCTGCGCAGCCAGAATCTCTATGTATAGTGGAGATGGGAGGTGTGGAGAAACAAGATGAGTTGGGAGAGAAAGGTTCCATTGGCTTCCTCTACCTTAACATTGGCCTGCAGGTAATGAATCTCCTGTTTTGCTTTGTATCATTTCAGAAAGCACTGATTTTATCCTCTGATTAATCTAAAGAAGAGTTCTTTTGTGTCACCATCTGTCTGTGTTGCTGTAATCTGTATTGAATGTCTCATCTTGTGTGTGTGTGTGTGTGCGCATCAGAACGGTGTGTTACTCCGCACTGTGCTGGACCCAGTGACTGGAGACCTGTCGGACACTCGCACACGTTACCTGGGCTCTCGACCAGTGAAGCTGTTCAGAGTGAGAATGCAGGGCCAGGAGGCTGTAAGTGGTCTAATAGTTGTTGCATATTCAGGAGCACTCATTGGTTATTTTTTAAATGTGATGTTTGTGAGCGCAGATTTGTTAAATTTGCCATGTTGTCTGACTTCTTCAGGTGTTGGCCATGTCTAGCCGGTCATGGCTGAGCTACTCATACCAGTCACGATTTCATTTGACACCACTTTCCTATGAAACCCTGGAGTATGCCTCAGGGTTTGCTTCAGAGCAGTGTCCTGAAGGCATTGTGGCCATATCTACCAACACATTGAGGTAATGCCTACACTGTCTTCAAAGTGTATGTTGAAAAAATTCACCACATCACACCAGACATACCTTGATACATGTGTGGAGAAAATTTTGTTTTTAGGGTTTTCATTATCTTTATATTGACATCACATAATTTAGTATTTACACCTGTACACACACTCATTCATGCATGTTATCCAGTCAGCCAATCCTATGACATGTGGCCACACGATGCATTGTATTGTGATGTGATGTGGCGATACAGATCAAGATCTTCAGTTATAGATGGCATCAAACGTCACAATGAAGAATGATGACCTCTCAGTGACTTTATGGCATGATTGTTGGTTCCGGACAAACTGGCTTGACTTTTTTAGAATCTGCTGTTGTCCTATTTTAGGGCACAAATGTTTTGGTGTTTAGAGAGGTCAGATGCAATTGGCCGCACTGGTTCAAACTGACAGGAAGGCTACTGTAACTCAGGTAATCACTACTTATAACATTGATGAGTAGAAAAGCATCTTGGCGTGCACAACACATCAAACATTGAGGCAGGTGGGCTAAAACTGCAGAAGACCACATCGGGATTCAGTTATATCAGCCAGGAATCTGAGGCTTCAGTAAGCACAGGGGTTAACCTAAACTGGACATTTGACAATCGAAAAAACATTACCTGGCCTTTTTCCAATCTTTAACTGTTTGGGTTTTGTGGCACCACCAGTTTTGTCTGGCACCAACAACCATGCCACCTGCGCGTATATAGAAATTAATTCTCATTTTCTCATTAGAGCGCAATTTTAATATTTTAAACTAGTAGTATTTTATCTAAAAAAAAAAAAAAAGATATGTTCTAAAATTAACTTCCTTAAGGAATATTTTTAAAATGCAGATCATCAAGAATTTGGAGTGGTATGCTCTACTAAACAATATGGCTTTTTAAACTAGCTAAACATGGTTGAATTAACAGTGCACACTGCAGTCTTTCTTTATTTTTGCAGTTTTACAGAAGTGCTGGGCTACTAAAATATATGCAGTGCACGACATGCAACATTCATGATTTGCTTGTCAAAATATGCTCTTGAAGTGCCACTGTCTTTCATACATACCTACCTAGCACTGTGCATAGCTGGTTTACATTATCAGTGAGAAGCTGATAGTAATCAGTATATGAACTGATACGTCAACCTGATCAGGCAGAAAAGTAGTCTTTTTGTGGCATTAAGTTATAATTAAATTTTAGTTAGGGATCTGTATTTCTTGTGTTTGTCTGTGGTAAATTCTTAGTATTTTTACATGTTGCCTGGGGCTTTAAGCAGTTCGGCAGATGTGAGTCATTCTATTACAATCTTCCTTGAACAACAGCTGCTGGGTTATGTAATATATACAGAAAGTTGTGGACAAGAAAATTGGGAAAATTGTTTCCAAAATGAGTAGGAATGCCTTTAGGGCACAAAATCAATTTTTTCCATAACTGTCTTCAAGCTTGTCTGTCTAGAACCTGAGTCACAGCACAACAACACAGAAACCTGAGGAACTTGAAGACAAAAGTAGTGGTCGCTGAAGTGACTCACTTCTAACTAAGAATCTGCCTGCTCTGCTTGCCGTTTTCATGACGTTTTTTTTTTCATAAAATGAACATTTTAGTGCATCATTTACAGCAGGGAAGATTTGCAGGCTGAAAGCATGAGTTATATAGTTGACCATTTTAAAAATAAAAAATAGTGTAGTGCAGTTCATTACTGTAGCCTCGAGAAGTAATTACCAGACACTTTATTTTATTTATTTATTTTTTATTTTGGTAATATCAAAACTTTGCTGTTGGTTACAAATTTGATTTACTTAAGGTATTATTTGAACTACGCTGTGACCTTTACTTGCATTAAAATTTTAGGGTAATGCCCTGTTGAGGCAACAAAACTGCAGCAAGAGCACTAACCTGAGAAATACAGCCTTCAATTTTATTGCAATATTTTTCTCTCACTGCTATGAGAGATGTCTCTAACAATAAATATAAATGAAACAAATTATAGGAAGCATTTATATTTTCAGTTTTCATTTAAAAATCTGATATGGCTTTAGTTCTTAGTGTTTTTTGGTTTCTGAAACGATCCGTGGTGTTTTTTATTCCACTTTGATGTTTTAGTTTCAATTTTAGTTCTTTGGATAAACATGTGGTTGACTGTGCTGCAGGTGCGTGTTTAAGTTGGTGGGGGTTTTCCAATTAATTTTAACAGTATAATTATAGTCAAGGTATGATTGATGTGTACGTGAGTAATTCAGAATATTATACAAGACATTCTTTTAATCAAATTTATCTTGACTACCCTGCCACTTTATTTGAGGGGGGGTGCAAAAATACTGAGAAATTATACTTTAGTGAAACTATAGGTAATCAAAATCTTAGTCAAATAAAAGTGGATGGGTCCTGCCAAAAATTCTCATGTGAAAGTCAAAAAGTTGTTCAGTTAAAATGTGCTCAAGTATTACATTCAAAAAGGTAATTTAGGTTAATGTAACATGTACATGAAAACTAACTTTTATTACTTCTCTAAATCTGTTAATAATGCTGGTCATATGCATGACTAACATTATGTAGCTTGATGATAAATCAATCAGAAGTAAAATATTTGGTAGTTACTGGTATCTGTGCTGTTGTAACCTGGCATTAGTAAGCAAAGCAACCCAATCTGTTTAAATATAGCCAGCTAATTTTACCACACTGGCTTGATGGAGGTGTGAAACCCATGTTAAAATTAAGCTTGCGTGTGGTCCACGCTCACAGCTATTTCACAGGGTTGAAGACACATGCAAAATAAAACCAAAGTTTCTGGTCTGTACACTTAAACATGTAAGGAGCTGAAGTTGACCTGCATCATAAGATAGTTATGACATGAACTTGCTAATTAGCCCAATCATTTTAAACACCGTCGACATCCAGTCTTTCCATGTTAATAACTGGAAGTTTATTTATGACCCTGAAAATGATTAAAATATCCACTAATTTATATTATAAATCCTGATCTACTTCTCCTACAAGGCAGTGCATTGATGTTGCATTGGCCCAATTTGTTGTCATTGTCAAAAAATAATGTTTTATTTGTGTTCGTTTTGTCTCGTGTCCGTAAAGCCTGCATTGAGCCATGTCTTGTATTGTGGCTTTAGTGTTTTACCTCATGCCTTTTAGATGCACATAGATAATTATAGCATTACCTGCATTGTGCAGCATGAGGATGTCACTCCAGATAACACATTGGCTCAATTGTTCTAAATGGATGAACTTGATTGAATGCTAAACTGGAATGATTGGATGCTGCACTGTGCCTGTTCAGTGATGTGTAGCATGAAGTCATTGGCTGGATAATAGAAGGGACCTTCCTGATTTGTGACAAGTGTTTTGAAAGTCTAAATTATAATGTAAATGTAATTAAGAGAACAAACATTCATTTTCTATAATACTGAAGTATGAGTATGCCAAAATAATATTTAAGTATGTTAATACAGTTACTCAATTATTTTCCACCCTTGAACTTTAGTGATTTTTTTTTTCATACATATGTTAGTGCTGGATGGTATACTGGTTCTACCGGTACACCAGGTCAGATTTCTGGTCTGGTACTCGGAATTTAGGATACCATTATTTTTGGATATAATTATTACGTTATATCGTCTTCGTCAGATCCACAACGTTAAAACTATGGTGTGAGATAACTGTCTTTTATATGAGAGCATAGTTATGTGGTTAAACTGAACAAAACCAGATGACAAGCACAGAAAATACATTATGCCTTTGAAACACAGCCCAAAGGAGATGAGTTGAGGGCTTGAGGGCTGCACTTCAATGACACTGTGTACTATCAACACTCTCGTTGTCGCTGTTTTTGCTCGGTTTCCTTGATTCTTGCTCGTTTGTAGAGCCTGTTTGGCTCATGTTAACATCATATTTATGCTTTCATATAAAAAAACAAACAAACAGTGATCTCATTCAATATCATGCAAAGCTAGAATGCTTTTCCTCAATACAAAAAGTTGCATTGTGATGACCTAAGCGCCCCCTGGAGCAGAACATTTAGCGTGGTGTAACTGTCTACAAAATTAGACCGCTGAAGGGCATATGGAGGGTTTTTATGTTGCAGTTTGCACAAATTGTTTACATTATGCAACTATTTAATTACATGAAATGGCCCATTATATGAAGGATTCAGTAAGCATGAAAGTCTTCATTATATACATGATAAAATGATTGTTCATTTACTCCTGACTGTAAAATAAAACACAAACAGGTTTAAGCCCTCACAAAAAGGGCTAGTCATGCAAAAATTAGTAAATTAACAAATACCGTGATTGGGGCTGGGTGATATATCAATAAATGATTGAATTGCAATATGACCATTCATGTTGTATCGCCAACTGTATATCATCAGTATCGTGTTTCAGAAGAAATGTCAAATTTCCTCCAGAAATGAACAGGTAGTTGCATTGTTTTTACCCCCATGAATACCTCAATGAAGAGTCTGTATAATGTCACATGATCTGTAGAACTACCTTTAAGAACTAGCTTGGGTCATGGGTGGAAAAAACAGGGCTTTATTAACCCAAAACTGGAGATAACAACAGAAAAAAATGTTTGGAAAACAAGGGCCTAACACCAGGACCAAAAAAAAAAAAGCACGTTGAGCTGAGTTCCAGGGGCAAAGTGGCCATGTTTGCATGTGCTGTCCTATTCTTTTGCCTCTGAACATTATTTTTGTACCATAATGTATATCGTAATAAATCTTTTACCATGAAAATGTCAGGAATATATCATGATATAATTTTTAGGTCATATCGCCCAGACCTAATTTAAACCAAAATTAACCAATTTTAACAATCTTGACCTAATCCTAAATCTTAATTCCCTTAGGAGTAAAAAGGAACCTTTAAGCTTGACGGAAGTAGTGATTTGATTTATATTGTGATAATGACATCAGCTTATATGAAAAAAATTATCATGGTAATGTTTTTTCCGTATGGCCCAGCCCTAACTGTGAAACTGTCAAAATTTTCAGAAATACCACCCCGCAATAACATGCATGTGATTTTGAATATAAAAAAAGAAGAAATGGTAGAACTGTTAATTTAAGTTGAGTTCAGGAACCAGTAACCTGCCTAGGCTGCTGCCAGTCCTAAGATTTTTGCTAACAGATTAATTGTTAATTAAGTCTACTTTCACTTTTGCTTACCCCCTTCTCTGACAGAATTTTGGCTCTGGAGAAGCTGGGTGCGGTGTTTAACCAGGTGGCCTTCCCACTCCAGTACACACCACGCAGATTTGTCCTTCACCCAGAGACCAGCAACTTGGTCCTCGTTGAAACAGACCACAATGCCTACACTGAAGCCACCAAGGCCCAGCGCAAGCAGCAGATGGCAGAGGTGAGGGCACCAAGACCTGGTGGGATTGACATTTCAGCTGTTAGTGAATGAGTGAATCAGCACAAGTCGACTAACGATGCCTTTACATTGTGTGGGGAATCATTAGCTAAATCAAAGTGCACTGTATTCCAGTTTGTTTGGTGTGTTTGTTGGTAGTCTGTGTCTGTCTGATTGGTTCAGTGGCTAATTATGCATGCTGAGTGTGTAATTAGCCAAGAACCATACACGGCACGCTCAAAGAACACTGCCTGGATCATAGCCAAAACAAACATTGGAAATTCCTGAGTGCTATTTTTCTCTTTGTAGGAAATGGTGGAGGCTGCAGGAGAGGATGAGAGGGAGCTGGCTGCAGAAATGGCTGCTGCCTTTTTAAATGAGAACCTTCCAGAAGCAATCTTTGGTGCCCCAAAGGCTGGCTCGGGACAGTGGGCCTCATTGGTGCGCCTGATCAACCCCATCCAGGGCAACACTCTGGATTTGGTTCAACTGGAGCAGAATGAAGCTGCCTTTAGGTAAGCCAGGAGAATGCCAGGAAAGTCCATGCACCGGGGGGAAAGAACCGAGTGTTGAGGAACTGGTGCATTTGGCATAATCACTGGAAAGAAATGGCTTAAGAGAAATACTTGCCTCAATGTTCAGAATAATTTTAACTGTTGTTCTGTGCATTGTGATATTCCTCTCGTTCTCTCTCTCTCTCTCTCTCTCTCTCTCTCTGTGTGTTCAGTGTGACTGTTTGTCGTTTTGCTAATGGAGGTGATGACTGGTATGTGTTGGTGGGTGTGGCAAGAGACATGATTCTTAATCCACGCTCAGTGGGTGGTGGCTACATTTATACCTATCGCCTAGTAGGAGGTGGTGAAAAGCTGGAGTTTGTACACAAGGTGAGTTCAAGGGGAAATAACTCTACCCAAAAACACACAGCTGGGACCAAGTAGCTGTCAGTTTTGTAAAGAATGAAATCCCCTACATATCTTTCTTAACATTCAAGGTCATAGGACTGACAAACTGAAGTTTGAAGTCAGAGGTTAGCTTCTGTGATCTGAAAGAAGTCTTTGTGTTCTTGCATAATCATGGTCTTTCCCAACAATTGTTATGGCCCTTTTAATGCCTTCACATGAGTATTTATCATTGTTCATTGAGTGAGTACTACCAGAATGTGCTCATTTTACTTTACTGTTCTGGCAGACCCCAGTTGAGGATGTGCCCTTAGCCATTGCCCCTTTCCAGGGCAGAGTGTTGGTGGGGGTGGGAAAACTGCTGCGCATCTATGACCTTGGCAAAAAGAAGCTGCTCCGCAAGTGTGAGAACAAGGTAAGCAGGCAAAAAGAGGCCCTTACACTGGATTGTATATTGAGTTAGTGCTCAGCAATGATCAAGAACAACCATGAAAATGAGTGTTAATACAGTATATGATTTTATTTATTTTTTATCACCTAGCTTCATTAAACAAATCAAATTCCTTTTGCCAAATAAGGCAAGTCCTACCAAAAATGTAAGTAGAAATTTAATAATAAATTTTGTGATTGGTAAGTGGCATTTTGCTGAGAATTAGGGTTACTGAGAACTCCGGTCCCAGTAGCTATAGAGTCTTGGGGTCAGGACCCTGCAGTCTAACCAGGCTACACAAATAAGATGATCATTTTATAGTCAGTCTGGAGCTGTACCAGGACTTTGGTCAATTCTGTGGGTGTTTCAATACGTCACTGTGGGTTCGCAAACTCCAATACATAACCAATTATTCAGTGCAAAGCTGTCATGTAACTTCTAGTTCCATCAGTTCATATTTACACACTAACTTTCGAGGTAAAATGACTATGCAGCCTTAAATAACCACAATTAGGTGTGCAGCCGTTGCTTTCAGGCCATCAGAATGTTTTTGTACTATTTTCCACTTAAAGTTTTTGTAATCAAGCATGATATCCATACTTAACTTCTGTATGGTTTTTGGTAGGATGATGGTTGGTTGTGGTGGTGGTGGCTGCGATATTTGTGGTGGTTAATGTGTTTGAGAGGCTTATCGTGCTCAAAAACTTTGTACACAGGAGTTCACATGGTGAAGTGCCACCATGTTCTGGCAAATTATTAGACCTGAGTGTGTCTCAGGGACTCTAGTGCTGCTGTGACTTGTCTCCATTGTTGTGAAACCAGTTTCACCTACGTATGTCAAATTTGGTGGCTTTATTTGTGCCTTGTTAAGACAGGCAAATTTCACTGTTGCGTTCATTAACTTAACCCAACAGGAAGTCAGCCATTTTGGATTTTGTGTGTTTTGACAGTTACCAAACTTTTAAGTACTCTGTGATTCATTTGTTTTATGCTAGATTTAACAGCAAGATATCTATATTAGCTAGATACAGGAAGTGTGGTTTATAAACCATACATATCTATACTCCTAGATGTTTCATCACATTCTTACCATGCATGTTAATTTAGGGAATAATATTGTCACAGTAACAGAGCTATGACTTTGATATGATGCCTGCCTAAATATGTCCATACTGAAATGGTATCATGGAAAAAACTAAAACATCAGGAAAAGTAATGGAACAAATGACAGAAATGTAACTTAAATTTAAAAAAAGCCTGGAAAAATTCAGACATATGTGTTTTTGATGATGAATTACTCCATTTTATAGTTATAAAAGCTAGGGTGGGTACTGTTCACATTTTAACTGGTACTAGAATTTGGTACCCAACAGTACTTTGCTCTCTCTGTCATAACAATAAATATAATTTCAGTTGTAAAAATCTAAGCCAAAACGTTCTGTTTTCAACTTTATTTATTTAGAACATTTTACACGTAACACAAAATAAAACCCCTCTCTTGCTTCTTCTCTCTTCCCAAAACCATCCCTACAACCTTCAGTCTGTCAGTGTGCAGGGCATGAGCATGCTATCTTGAATGTGCGTTGGGTTTCAACCCGATGCAGGGGCGACGTCACATGGTCTTTGCACTTCCACTGATGCAGTACGCACGTGTATTTTCTAATAATAAAAACAATTACTGACAAAAATGTACATGGCATGATTACAGTATAAAATTAGTCATGCATTCTTGTGAACACTTGCAAGTTGATGTCACCACTGTAAACATTCTGCTTGCATATAGTTGGCCACATTGGTAAGCTTTATTGACTTGTTGACTTGTCAAGCTCCAATGGTTAAAAAAAAAAAAAAAAAGGTTGCTTGTCACAAAATAAATCACACTTGTTTGACTTGTATTTGAGGGCAGAGATATGATGTGATTGTTACTTTTCACTAACCAGTTGCCATGCCTATTGGACGTATTGCATCATTTGTTTTGCCGAGGTTTGCAACACCTTTTACAAATGGACCTTGTGGTGTCCGTGGACTTTCCCTGACTGTTGGCAATGTAAGCAAAATATTTCCATATCTTTACTGCAAGCTGTGGATTGTTGGCAAGAAAACTTGTATTTACATCCATGCCTCTCGTTTTGTCAACATGAAAGTTGCAGCCTGCATTTGACCGAATAAATGCTTGGCATGCCAGCTATGCCGGCAGAGAGGGTAGAAGAGTGCCTAGAAGAGGCCTAATTGCAAATGTCACTCCTTTGACTACGTAGTGAAATACAAAGGGTGAAAAGAGATTTGGGCCTCAAGCACACATTGCCCTGCTGTTGCACATCGATGCAGCTCATAGGAAATATGGCTCTTATTAAAACAGTCATTCCTGAAGTACCGACACTAGTCGGTAACTAGAATTGGTATACCATGCAACACTATGAGGGGATATAGTTGCATACACATGAGATTAGTAAGTCATTGTGATACCACCACCTGGAAAGAGGTTTATAAGCCAAACCGTCATATCACGGTTGGTCAGCTTGATTGTCAACACATCTGTTATGTTTAATTGGAAGAAGAAATGTTGCGGTTTTAAATAGTTTTGCCATGGCAGTGGTGTCAAGTAATCCATGATGCACCAAATAGGTGGTGGTGTGTAATTCCCCTATTCGTCGTAGGATGTGGCCAAATGTTCACATGTATTTTTCATTCTAATGCTGTGTTAGTACTCACCCACCCATGCAAATACAATATGATGCACTGTGATGGTGGCGACAACTGGCAATAGAACTTGAGGTTTAAATAATAGTCTTTTACATTCTACTCCAAAAAGGATAATTAAATTCACAGGCATTTATTACTCTCACCTCAATATTTTGTCTGCAATCTGAAAACACTGAAAATTTAGTTCCTGATTATATGTTAAATGGGAATGCGTTGGCAACACAATTAACATATGACACTTTTTAATGAGAAAGTCTTCCTTTATAATACCATGCCAATTATTATGCCATGGCTGTGTTCAGAGGAGTAATAATGTTTTTCCTCATGCCTTTAACATGCTAACGTGGTAATAACACCTCCTTTGCACCCTTCATGTTCAGACCCGCAAGTCACTGTTTGTAGCTATATTTATATATCTGTTCTTTCCCCTTGAACAGCACATGTGTAGGAGTAACATTTAATGTGAAAGATTCTAGCAGTATTTGCTTAATTTGTGTTTTTATTTACAGGCTCACCATAGGGGTGAATAGATGGTCTTCAGTGTAATTCTAGAGATAATTTAAAATATTCTGAATTACTAGTTTAAATAATCTTATAAGCAGAGTGATAGATCTTCCACACAGTAGTGAGAACTTTGAGGACCCAAAGCTTTTCATTTCAAATTAGTAAACAATAACTTGGTTTCTAAGCAAGGGAATGATTTGTTCGTATGTAGTCATTTGATACCTCTACTTTTATATGACCATATGTTTAACATTGTTTCTGTGTATTTCAGTAGTTAACCATAATTAGCTACTTGGTTAACTTTTCCAGCACTAAGAACTTCCCCCTCCAACAGCATTAACCATCTTTCCTCTTAATTTTCTGTATTCTGGTAATGACGACTAGTCATCTCGGTGTCACCAGCTTTAAAGAATGTGCAAACATTTGCACCATGCAAAGATCTCCGCCTCCAGAAATACCGTCCTGTGCTGTTTTGCCCTTCTCTTACTACAAACTAAAACTTGTGCACATTTGCCCAGGCATTAGTAAAACTGTGTATTTAAATAACCTATGCCTGTACAATACAGTCACTGGTAAGTGTTTTTGATAATGGTATTGCCTTTTATTTCTTGTGGAAGACTTGCTTGTACAGTCACTCAGATTCTGTCATTTATAAATATTATAAATGTTTTTAATCATTGTATGCTTGTTATTTTCTACTAGCTGTATTGTTTTTACTGCAGTGTGGAATGCTGAGGAAAGCTAAAGGACACTGGCATCTATGTACCTTTTAGGCTGTTTTGTGCTATTTTAAACTGCAGTTGTATTTTGCATATTCTTGAAGCATGTTCCTAACCTGGTGACGGGCATCTACACCATCGGCCAGCGAGTGGTTGTGTCAGACATCCAGGAAAGTCTGTTCTGGGTGCGCTACAAGCGGAATGAAAACCAGCTCATCATCTTTGCTGATGACACAAATCCCCGCTGGGTTACCACTGCCTGCCTGCTCGACTACGACAGCATGGCCGTAGCTGACAAGTTTGGGAATATTAGTATTGTGAGTGCTGTGTCCATTAGCTGTTAAGTTTAGCTGCATAATCTTAGTGTTAAGTGTCATTTCTAAATCTCAATAATCATTCATAATCTTAAGTGTTATTTCTAAACAATAAAGACTGATTAGTCCTGTGTACGACACTCATTTGCTAGATTCGCCTACCACCGAACACCAGTGATGATGTGGATGAGGACCCCACAGGGAACAAAGCATTGTGGGACAGAGGCCTGCTCAACGGAGCCTCCCAAAAGGTACTGGCCCTCATTAAACCTACACTCTGTTGTCCAGACATGGAAAAACTGTACTAGACAGTCTCCATGATTGTCTGTTTCTGCGTCAGTGTTTGCGTCTAGCTGGTGTTGAGGTCACTTCAGCACATACCCAAACATCCAGAACAGCTAGCTTAGGTCTGTAGTGTGGTCAGTTCCAAAAGACCCCAGAACCACATTTGACCATGTGCCAGATGTTGTTGTGATCTAATCAGGCTCCTCGAATTGCTTAGGTGGACACGTGGGAAATTCCCCAAGTGCCCCAATGACTTGTTGGGAATTTAGAAACATGCCAAGAGTGTGTGTAAGCAAGTGAGAGGAGGAAAGGGTGGGTTGACATTGGCTTATTGACAAGGTGTGTGCTTGTTATGTTAGCAGATTTCCTTAATATGAACTGGATGTAAATAGCTGTGCTTAATTTATCAGAAGCATGTGTGTTGATGAGTGTGAAGTGTTCACGCGGAAGAGAAGTTAGTCAATTGACCACCGCATTCTTGCACTGTTTATGTTCCAGGCTGATATAATTATGAACTACCACATAGGAGAAACGGTCCTGTCACTGCAGAAGACCACGCTCATCCCTGGAGGCTCGGAGTCTCTGGTGTACACCACGCTGTCAGGTGGCATTGGCATCCTTGTGCCCTTCACCTCTCATGAGGTATGCTTGTATTCCAGTTGTAGTCTGAAAGGATCTGATGAAAAGGTCAAAGGCACTGTCTAGGCCATTTGTCACTTGTTCTGGCCAAACCAAGTGCTTTTGTGAAAAAGGTGCTGCAGGGTCATGGTGGAAATTTATTTTGTCATATTAAGAGCAATAAAAGTATAAGAACATTCTGGTTTTTGTCTCCTAGCAGTAGCAATCATTCACAAATTGCATCTGTACATCATATTGCAATTAACCTTTGGCTAAAGTTTGGCAATGATCTGCTCAATATTTCTATCTACCTATCTATCTATAATATTCATACGCGCGCGTGTGTGTTAAAAAAATATTAATGCTTTCTGTGCCCTCAGGACCACGACTTCTTCCAGCACTTAGAAATGCACATGCGCTCAGAGTTCCCTCCACTTTGCGGCCGAGACCATCTCAGCTTCCGCTCTTATTACTTCCCTGTTAAGGTTGGTACACATACAAGAAAGTTTCTCAGTCAGTTCGTGTTTCACAAGCCTCTTTTAACAAGCGTTGTAATTTCTTAAGGTTAAAGGTTACAGTAATTTTGAGGACTGTAGTGGTTGTATGCATATAAATATTACGCAGTGCTTTATCAGAACACTTGCCAACATCTTGCCCAGATACAATTCCGTGAAGCTCTATTATCACTGTAATGGTTTTGCCTGAGGGAACAGAGAAAGGAAGCCTGTGTCGAGAGACAGAGGCATGCTTTACCTGAGGCAGTTAGCCATTGTAATCAGTGTATATTTTTGTTTAGCTAGACTTTTGTTTGTCGATAGTTTAAGGAATGTTGTTTCACAATAGATGGAGTGTATAGTGCAGCACTGTTAATGCCATTGTTTTTAATGAAAGCAAGACCATAGTTCTAAAAGACTAAACAAGGAACTTGATGAGCACGAAATAACAGGCCTTGACAGCCTTCAAATCTACCGAGTCGTGTTTCGCATAGTACTTGGACTGTAATTGTATTTATTTCCAGAATGAAATAACAGGAAAAATTTAAATAGGAGAGTTTAAATTTAAATTTAAACTTTTCTGAAATGTGCTTTTTCTATAGTGCGTTTTATGTGTGCTCTCTGGTTTATGTTGCAGAATGTAATTGATGGTGATCTCTGTGAGCAGTTTAACTCTATGGATCCCCATAAGCAGAAAAGTGTTGCTGAAGAGTTGGACCGCACACCTCCAGAAGTGTCGAAGAAACTGGAAGACATCCGCACACGTTATGCCTTTTAAAATCCTAGTCGAGTGTGTGTTCTGCAAATTTAGCTTTTTCCAAAGCCACTTTGTTTTCAGTGCAACCACACACTTTCTCCCACAAGTATGAGTTCAGTATTGTGGACAAGTACTCCCAAAAACTGTTATCGAAGTGTCCCTTAGGCAGTGTAGTAAAACTGGAGCTTTCCATTCCAAGGACTTGGTTGTGGCTTGAAAGGAGTCAGGAGCTGCACATGTTGGACTGTATTTGTTTGTAATTGTTTGAAATTATTTCTGACATTTATTGTGTGAATAATATTTCAGATTTAGCAACATGGTTAGTTTATTTGAAGGTTAAAAATAGTACTACTCTTACATGTCATTGTTCCAAGTGATGGTGGAATATTTGTAAAATAGCTATAGCTGTCTTTACAGAGGAACAATGGGGTGTCTGTGGTTGTAATCCTTTTTTTTTTTTTTCTTTCTTTCTTTTCTTTTTTTTTTTTTTTTTTTTTTGGGCTTGTTTTTACCTTGGGCCTTTTGCCCATATCAAACCCATACCCACACTTTTGTCTAGATCTGTAATAAGAAAATACTCTTTGTAAAATTGATGTTTGACGGAATTTTGTAAATAAATTTTTTTTATTAAATTGGGTGTGTTTTGCTCTTTGGCACCTTTGTTTGGTGTTGGGTAGAGAATGGGTCATGTAAAGAATACTGTCCCTTTGCACACTTGACTGATCACACGGGTAAGACAGGATTACAGCCCCTCTTTAACTCTGCAACCCTTCCAACCCGAATTGCTCTTTCTCTCATGTCTTGTGTTTAGGTGATTCTTTCCGCACAATATTTTAAAGCTGCTAGGGTGAAGCAGGGAAAGCTTTATTTTCTCATCCAGTCAGACTTCCTAAAATGACTTTTTCAGACAGTTGGGATTTGTTGTTTGTGGCCTGCAGTCCCAGTCAGTCTACAAAATGATACGTCTGTGAAGATCTAGTTAGACCTCGTGAATGTCTGTATGCATTACTTAGTCTTAGAACAACTTTGTACAAACTTTAACAAAAAGACCTGTGGTGATTTTGACATGTTGGTATGGGCTTTTGTCTTAAACAGGTAAGTTTAAGCTTGACTTTTTTTTTTTTCTTCTAGTCAATATTTGTTTTAGATCCTGTGTGGTGTTCAGTGCTAGTCAGTCTTGACTGAGGGTGTAAACCTGACTACTTTTATGAGGTGATTGGAATGATTAGGATTTGTCCATTTGTCCTTTGTGTTTGTGAAGTATAGTCACAATAATGAAGGCTAAAGATGGCAGAGAAAAGAAATGGTGTATCAGGTTGGCAGATTCTGAAACAAATTTTAACCTGAGCATAGCATTATATATTGGATTTTGTTTTGTTTTATTTTCCCTTATTTGAAACCCTTTACAAGTATCGTGTGTATGACATGATCATATTTTTGATAATTGAGTAATATGTGAGCTATCCCATGTGGAAAAAAATGTGAAGGTTCATTTCAGTGTCCTGAAACTTCACGTGACCTGTGTCTAGTTTATGATCATGTTAAACACAAAAAAAAATTACAATGTACAAAAAAAATGAAACATGAAAATGTGTGATGCGTGACATGTTGAAAAATTCCCATGACATATTTGTTTGGGGTTGCTGTACTGTCTGGTTGCTATTGATTTCGCACTAATGTAATGATCAGAGGAGTCTCTAGATAGTATGATGTGCGAGTCACAAACTGTTACAAATACATAGGGGGGAAAGGTTACTAGAACAGAAAAGTGTTACTACACTCTTGCAAGTGTACCCTTAATGTATAGTCCGGAAAAACGCAGGCCATCTAGGCTTGAATATTGTAGTTGGTGGTACAGTACTAGTTAAAAAAAATTCCTTTAGAATTTCTACCTGGAAATTTCCGGCAGTCCTGTGGGTCCAGTGTCTGTTTTGCAGCTATTGCAAATAATTTCAGTCACGAATTCATCTTCAGAAACCACGTTACCTTGGTTTGGCAGATCCAGAGCTTATCCCAGGACCACTGAGCATGAGGTGGAAATTCCCGCTCCATGAGACACCAGTACATCACAGGATCAGATGCACAAACATTCACACACTAGGGCAGTTTAACATCCACCTACATGCGCGTTTTTAGGAGTTGGGAGAAAACCTGAAAAAAACCCAGAGAAAAGGGGAAGAATGTGAATCTCCGTCAATAAACCGAACAGATAAGCTGATCAGACTGGGGACCCTGTTGCTGGAGGAGTTTCAATGATTTTTACTTCTAGCACAGAGTTAAAAAAAAAAATATGTTGCCTAATTAAAGTCTCACTAAATATTGACGTGTACCTGGAAAAAGATGACTGTTATGGTCACATGGGCTATATCTGATGAGACTAACTGAAGGAAGTATGTGGTATTTAGGGAGCAGATAAAGGTGGCAGGGACCCATATAAAAACATAAGTTGATATCAGATCATGCTGGCCTATAGACATCTCTGAAATTACCAGAGAGCAACCAAAAGGGGCCCTAGCTAGAGAAGATAAAAACAATTGTGACTCGGTCTTTGAAATCAAGGCTGATAGCAGCACTCTGAATGGCATGAAGACGCATGAGTAATACCTGTAATATCACATCAATGAAAACTAATTAGTAAAGCATTTTTAGACTGCTTCATTCATGCTTTTCCCTCTGGGTTTTCCCAGTTGACATCATGTTTAGTTGGTGTTTTGGCTTGGGTTGGGGGCCATGGAATCCCCCTCCAGTCCACTGTGAAGCTTCTGTTAGTTAGTTGAAACCTTGAAAAAAAAGTAATTATAATCCCAATTATTGGAATCGCAGAATAAGCAGGAATATATCAGCCTGTGCCTGTGAAGAGCCAGACTTAAGGCAATGCAGGCTTTGGTTTTGGCATTAAACAGCCAGAGTAGTGAGCTGAGTGTACTTGTGTGGTAGGCAGGCAGGCGTAGCCCACTTCAAGCAGCCTCACAAAATAGCGTTTTAAGAAAGTTTGCCCAGCTTGACATTCTTAGCAGCTTCTCAACCGCAGTGAATGTAAGGAAGGAATTAGTAATGTGGGCAGGTGGGCGTTTGCGGGCAGCCAGCGGCTTTGTGGAGAGAGCGATACGTGGGGGTGTGTACACCCAAATATATGCTTTGATTGGGGTTTTTTTTGTTTGTTGGTTTTTAAACTAACTTTGTTTCTAATTTGACCAGACGATTATTACAATGGCGCAACTCAGAAATAAGCTTGGTGCCGAATTAAAAGCAGTGTGTGTAGAAATAATGTGTCAAGTGTTAGTAAGCAGGAGTTAAATTTGGACTTAGATGGTGGTGTAGCCCTAAATAAAGTTATAGTCCAGCCTGAAAGACAATAAATCTGTTTAGATTGAAATGCTTAGCCATTCCAGTGCTAATCTGTTGGTTGGTGCTGTAATTTCATTATTTCCCTGAGAAGTGAGCAGCGCTGATACAACAGGGGGACATTGCTGGCATGCAGTTTAAAGGGAGAAAAAAACAACAACAACAATCTTATAAGGGATAACAGTCAGATTTCAGTTATCTACTAAAATTAAAAGAGCAAGAACTGTTTTGTCACTCACCATTTCCTAATGACATTCATTATTATATTAATGAGAAGCAAATGTTCTTCGTGTTCCAGAATCCATTGCATTTACAAAGCATTAGAGATTCAGCTTAGTTAGTTAGCAATCTGTGAGGTGACGAGTGAGATGGCATGGGTGGCAATATTAGCATGAAAGCTGAAACGGTGGGCTACATTCCACTGGCATCATAATCAGCAGGTGGTTGAACAGCAAGTAGGAAACTGTTAACCAAAGTGAAGATAGAGCAAGATCAAATCAATATTTCATTACAAATTAAATCTTGGACCCCATTGAAGATTACATTTGAGTAATAAAGATTCATATGCACACTGTTAAGGGTGGATTTTTTTTTTTTTTTTTTAATGGATGTCAGCAAAACTGTAAAAACACCATTCAGTTATTAGGTATTATTTTTACAAGTTATTAAAAATTATATTGAAATTGATTTTAGTTTTTTTGATAGCCTATATAAGTATTAGGAGCTTAATTTAACTACCTACATATTGGTGGTCAGACCTAAAGTTTACATCATAACACTCTAAACGTTATTCTATTTCTAGAAGAGACACATAATTCAGCTGTTTGGCATTAATTAACTAATTAATTAATTAGTTAACTGCCTTGACCAGAAACTTGACATGTTTTGCTGTTTCAAATTAAAGCATGTTGCTATAAAGCAATATAAAACTGTACTACATCAATTTTTACAGTTAATTACCGTCCCAGAGCTCAGCTGTTCAGGATCTGCTCCCATAAACGTAAGCTGGGGCTCCACTCCTCTGTCCTTCCTCCAACTTATCCCCACTGGAAGATTTCCTCTGACTAAATGGATGATTCTTCACCCTTCCAGAAAGGTCAGGTGAATAATCACGTTTTCACGTGTTTTACATATGTGTTTTCAGCCACTCCATGTTTCACACATTTTTCAAGTTGTTTTTATTTTCAGCATTTGATTTTTTTTTTCCAGGTGATTCATTTAAAAACCTACGTGAGTTTTACGACTTTGTCACATGGTTTTATTTTTCACGTGTAGTTACGTATTATTCAGCAGTTGTCATGCTTACTTGAATTCACATAGCATGATGATATTCACCACATGCTTTTCATCTGATCATATATTACATAAGCACGTGTGAAAAAATGAATGATCATGTGAAATGCATGTGATTTTCTTGCTGTAAGGGCAACTGGGATTTTGCTCTGTAGCCTTGGAATGTTAATAAATAGTCACAGAGGTGCTTTAAGCTTTGCAGGGTTTAATTAATACTAACAGGGTTTATATAGACTTAGACACAAATGAAGGCTAGAATTACCCTTAAGGAGAACATGTGCTTTATATGTTTTACACATACATTATGTGTGATCACATCACTCACTCACACACTGACTGACTGACTCACTCACTGACTGACTCACTCACTGACTGACTCCGGTAAAACCAGCATGTGAAGGTGCATGCCCTAACATTGCACATTCAAGTGTTCACCATGTGAATTCAAGTGACACCAATTCAACACATGACACCATGTGAATAATAGGTGATAATGTGAATAAATTTAAGTCCTGTAAGGTTAATTACGAACTATATCTAAGATGTATCATTAACAGGAATGTACAGTATTATAGTCAGGGTTGGGTTTGGGATTAGATTAAACTAATGTAAGTATGTTTTACTTTGTTGGAAATCCCTGTAAGACCAAAACCTCAGTTAACCTGGACCAAACTATCCCAAGTTACCAAACCATGAACTCAAGACATGTATTAATGTTTTTTTCACATGTGATTATGTGAGTCATCTTTAACCCAACCCTAACTATGATATATTTATTACAAAGTAGAATGGCAGAAAGGAAAGATTATATAAATTTCTGTGCTTGGAGTTTAAAAAAAAAAGAAAAGATTGTACTTCACTACAGCTGTAGAAGAGCTTTGCTGGAGGACTTTTATCTGAAATTGTTTCCTACTATACTGAACATTTTTACTACCTCTTTAAAGACAAAACTGTGTGTGTGTGTGTGTGTGTGTGTGTGTGTGTGTGTGTGTGTGTGTGTGTGTGTGTGTGTGTGTGTGTGTACACACATATACAGCTAAGGAAAAAGTTATGATACACAGAGTGAGGTCAGAAGTTTACATACAATCATCATGGCATGTCATGTAAAGTTACGCTTGATGATTCAACTAATTTCTCTTCTAGGAAAGAATGATTGTACAACATATTACAAGTTTTTAATTATTTTGGGCTTTCTGAAATCCACACGGTTAAAATTACACATACAGTGTTAAAAATATACACACACCCACTTAGATTATTAATTCAGTGGTGATGAAAGCTCCAAAATGTTTTTTTAACTTGCCACAGTCAAGGTCTTTTAACTTCCTGTTAGTGATCATGACTGACCACAGCTGGTAATTTCTCTGTACACACCATAAAAGGGTTTGTTGACAAGTACAAGTTAATTGGAGGTGTAGCAACTTTGCCTAAGTCTGGAAGAATACCCAAACTGTCACCCTGAGCTGAGAGGAAATTAGTTTGGATGATCAGAAACAACTCAGGACATCAAGTCACAGGTCTGCCATGAAATGGAAGCTGGTGCAACACTGTCTACAGTCAAGCAAGTTTTATATCACAATGGACTGAGAGGCTGCTGCAACTGTTCCAAATTCGATGCATTCAAGCTTGACTCACTTTTGCAGCTGATCACATGGACAAAAGAAAAAGCTTTCTGGATGCAAAGTTTATGGTGAGATGAGATAAAGATTGAGTTGTTTGGCTATAATGACCAGAGGTACAGAGGAACACAGTACCAACTGGTAAGCACGGTGGAGGAAGCATCGTGCTCTGGGGCTGTTTCACTGCCAGTGGAACTGGTGTAATGCACAAAGTAGATGGAATAATGAAGAACCTCAGAACTTCAAACCATCAGCTAGAA
>JAQQZR010000037.1:11115813-11128682 GCA_030068235.1 Notoglanidium macrostoma | reverse complement strand
GGAAACCGGAGCACCCGGAGGAAACCCACGCATACACGGGGAGAACATGCAAACTCCACACAGAAAGGCACCCTGGGGGACCCGGGGATCGAACCCAGGACCTTCTTGCTGCGAGGCGAAAGTGCTAAGTTTTTTCTTTGTGCGTGTCATGGTCTTTAAAGAAATCAAAACCTCCATTCTTATTTCTGCTGTATGAGTTTCTTTTCTATTGAGGGCTGAGTTAAATGTAAAAGAGAAATCAGCTTTACAATAGGTCTAAGTAACCTGTGTCTTGACTATATTTAATGCCACTGTAGCAATTAGCTAGTTTCTAATTGCTGTTTATTTACAGAAAATACTTTTACAGGTTTTGTCAGAATGTCACAGTAAAATGGCTGTATTTAGAAAAATGCTGATATGCAGGGTTCTGCAATAATTAGCTTTTTTTTTTTTAATTCAGTACATCTCTGGCAACCACATCTGCCTGCATTTGACCATAAAGTACACAGTAAAATGATCATTAAAGTACAGGAATATCACAATGGTAATGGGTAATAGTAATTAAAAGCAAATAGTTTGCTTAAAAAAGTTTGTGCTGTTAATTTTACAACAGTTATTAATTAAACACCTGTTATAGTGGTGTAATCAATTATACAGCTGTTAATTAAAAGGTCTGGTCTTCCATTTAAGTTGTGTATCTAAAAAATATGCTAAACATCTGGTAAATTAGGAAATGGTGTAGAAAGAAATGGAAACTGGTTCTGCAAACCCTCCTGAACTCGGTTTCTTCCTCGTTGTGCGTTTCAGCTGAAAACTAATGAATTGGCCAACTTGCTGCAATCACTTGAGAGAATGAACTTTTAACCAAACTGCACCTGGAGCTTCACCTGTTATCACTTTATTTGGCATCACAACACCAGCATATTATTAATTATACAGATTTAACAGGTTGGCTAAAGTGTGTTTGCTTGTGAGAGGAAAACAGTGTCATTACTTGTGAACACCAAGGTTTCGACTGAAGGAGTATTTATTTCTACATTGTAATTATGTGTGAAACCAATGAGAAATGCATGTAGTGTGTTATAAGAAAAGACACTTGAGACATGAGTGTAAAATAAATAAAAAAAAGATAATTTATTGATTATTTACAAGCCAAAAAGAAAAGAAAATATGCAATATATCTATTATTAACCTATATTAATCTCTATATTTATTAGGATAGTTTATTATATACACGTATTATAAACTATTTACAGATATTTGCTTGAATCTGATGAAAGTTTATTGTATTTTAGTACAAGGTCGAACGGTGTTTCCTCTCTTCGTCTTCCTGTGTGGAAAGGAATGAACAGACACTGAAACACACCTGATCCCGTCAATACAACCATAAAACCATTTTTAGACTTAGTCATCACACTGGGAAATTTTCAAAAAATATTTTAACCCTTTTGCCTGTTGTAACACCGTTTATAATTTAATTTCTGCCCACTTTAACATATTTCCCTTTCCTATTAGCTGTAAAGCAGTTTCTGAACCACACAGACGAACTAGATAATAAGATAGAACACATTTCATTTTACTGTAAGCAAAACCTGTTACCTGTTAAAAACCTGTTTTATAACACGGTTATTACTTCCCCGAGTGTCTATACACTGTTTTGGAGCCAGAGAAAAATACAAACAAACCCGGAACACTCGAACACAATTATTTAGCATTAGCATGTTAACTAGCCGGCTAGCTAATCTTAGCCTCGCTACTAGTCCTCCTCAGCGTAACAATTTGTCTTCAGTAAACTTTGAGCCAAATATCGGACTTTCTTCTAACAGACTAACAATAGCAAGCATTTAGCTTAGCTAAAAGTCAGCTTTATCCAGCCTTTCTGACAAGCCGCTAACATAAGCTAATTAGCATGTATTTAAGACAATTAGCCTCACTGATCAGTAGTTTTCTTAAGGCTACACAGCTGTTGAGTCCCAATCTCTTGAGTTCTCTGCGCATTGTACGAGTGGAAATGCTCTTACTGTCACTGTTGAACATAGCCGTGAGTTCAGCTGTTGATTTTGTATGATTTGATTTCACCAGAAGTTTCACTGATCGCCGATCACGATCATTCAAGATTTTTTTCTGACCACATTTCTTCTGCGAAGATGATGGTTCCCCACTATCCTTCCAGTTTTTAATGAGTTGGACAGTTCTTAACCCAATTTTAGTAGTTTCAGCAATCTCCTTAGATGTTTTCTTTGATTGATGAATGTCAATAATTTGACCCTTCTGAAACAGATTAACATCTTTTCCACGACCACAGGATGGGTCTCCCGACATGGTTGTTTAAGAATTGAGAAGCTACTCACTGCATCAGTTAGGGTTAAATAACTTGTTGCCAGCTGAAACATAATCATCCATGCAGTAATTATCTAATGGGAGGCTCTTACCTATTTGCTTGTTAATTCCCAGCTAAAAGTCAGTTTTATCCAGATTTTATAAAGCTTCCCCCTGCGACCCAGACGGATAAAGCGGTATACAGTCGAATCCGGTTAATCGGACCACATCGGGAGGCGATGATTTTGGTCCTAATAACCGGCGGGTCCGATTACACGAACATGCCCTAGGCTATGTTACAATTAAGACGGGACGTGCTATACGTAATCGTATACGTATTGATCTTATCCAGGAAACCAATTTTTTCAGCTAACGTCAAGTCCCGCCGTGGCATTTTGGCAGGGGAGACAAGACACGCAAGTTCACTGTTCACTGACTAAAGTGTTCTGAAGAAACCTTGGTGTTTCGGGGTCAAGATGTGAAGGTCAGGAGGGAGACAAAATTCTCTCCATTCAAAGCTTCGCCACTAAAAGCATCCAATGTAAAGATCAAGTTAAAAAATTTTTGAAGTAAAAGGGTTGCGAAATGGCTTTCTCGTCTCGTGTAAACTTTAATCATGATTGACAGGGGGGGATGTCCTTAGATAATGAATGGATGGATGGATGGATTTAAGAAAGTGAGATGTTAGTATATTCTACACTCATTACATGTAAACTAAAATGTGTCAAGCATTTCTCCATTTTAATTGTGATAATTATGGCCTACAGCTAAAAATAATTAAATAAACATATCTCAAATTATTTTTATATTTTATTACTATTTGAACAGTATAAATACCATGTATGTCTCAGTCTAGTTCAGTACATGCAATCCCAATCATGGGGAAGACTGCTGATTTGACAGTTGTCCAGATGATCATCAACACCCTCACAGAAGGCCACAGAAGATCACATTGAAAGGTCACATTGCTGAAAAGCCTGGCTGTTTACAGAGTGCTGTATTGAAGCATATTAATGGAAAGTTGACTGGGACGGAAAAGTGTAAAAAAGGTGCACAAGCAACATGGATGACCGCTGTGATGTTTTGTGGTGTTATGTCATCTGCTGGTGTTGGCCCACTGTGTTTTTTCAACTCCAATGTCAATGCAGTCGTCTACCGCGAAATTTTATAGCACTTCGTTCTTTGTTGACAAGTTTTATGGAGATGCCAATTTCCTTTTCCTGAAGGAATTAGCACCTGCCCACAGTGCCAAAACTTCTACCAAATGGCTTGTTGACCATGATATTATTGTGTTTGATTGGCCAGCCAACTCACCTGACCTGAAGCCCATAGAGAAGGTAGAGAGGGTATTGTCAAGAAGAAGATGAGAAACACCTGACCCAAAAATACAGATGAGCTGAAATCCGCTATAAAAGCAACCTGGGCTTCAATAACACCTCAGCACTGCCACGAGCTGATCGTCTCCATGCGATGCCGCATCGATGAAGTAATTCATGGTAAAGGAGCCCCAAGCACGTAACGACTTTATAAATGAACATAGTTTTCAGACAGAGGACATTTCTGTATAGTAAATCCTATTTGACTGAGCTTGGGAACTATTCTAGTAATATTCAGATACTGGATTTCTGAAGTAAGTGGTTAAAATGATACAGACATGTCTGCAGATGCATGTTCTAGTTTTCTTGTTTACAGTTCATTACATTTTCACAAAAGAATATTGATGATTTATGGTGTGGTTGTGTTTGTAGATATGCAATACTAAGATATCAGTCATTCAGGGACTGGTTATGACTTTAACCCTCATGAGGTAGGCTTCATGCTGCACTGTGGAATGTGTATGTGAGTGTGTGACCATTCTAGGAGTCTGAATAGACAATGTTGTAAATCTCGCAGTCTGCATGGCTAGTGTTGTGCAAATCATTTGCAAAACGCTGTAAAACATTACGTGCGCGCGAATGAGACAGCGTCTGTGTATGTGTGTACATGTCATTCTGAAATTCAAAGTAAGCGTTACCCGGAAGTTGTAGTTTGTCCCACGGTGTCTGCCGTAGTTCGTGGTTTTTTTTTAATTTTGATTCGCTTTCGCTGCTCACCAGATGAGCTGTCACCGATTGTTTATGCATGAAAAAAACAAAACAAAACCTTTTGTAGTTTTGTAATTAAGGTGCGAATTAACAATTAGCGATGTCTTCAAACAGCGGGATTCAGATCCCCAGCCGCTTGCCTTTACTGTTAACTCATGAAGGGGTTCTTTTGCCCGGCTCGACGATGCGAATTAGCGTGGACTCGGCGAGAAACATGCAGCTGGTGAAGAGCAGGCTGCTGAAGGGGACCTCACTGAAGAGCACCATTATAGGAGTGATCCCCAACACCAAAGACCCGGAGCAGGACAGCGAGGAGCTCCCCTCTTTACACGGGTAAATCCCTAAGGGAACACTTTCTCAAGCTCTCCCGGACAGGAAGCTGCTAATAAACAGAGCTACACTGCATCTACGCTTGTATTAAACCTGCTGTTAGGAGTTGCATCACACTGATATGTAGTAATTGTGTATTTGGAGGATAATATTAACTAGTTATTAACATGAACTAAGGTTAACGTAGGGAACACACACAACCAGGTTATAATTTCTTACGTTTCAGACTTGGGCAATGTGTTATTACAAACTAATCTAATCGACTTCACAGACAATGAAATTTCTCATTTAGAAATGCTGCACATGTGTGACTGAGGGCTGAATTTTCTAGAATGATCTTTGCGGACTTTAACCTTGTTGCACTAGCACGGTTCAGAGCGTGGTTGCCAGATTGTGCTATTTCGTACACACAGAAATTTTTAAACTTTATTAACGGCCTGTTTAACTTCCGAACCTTTCCTGTTTAGCCTTGAACACTTTATGCAAATACCAAGCAGAGTACAACAGTCTGCTCACTGTCGATACCAGTGTGCTTAATACCAAATTTAACTACGTCTCTTAGTCTTTTTTTTTTTTTTTTTAAATCAATAAGTAACTAATACTGCAACATGGGAAATGGATAATAGATTATTTTCCCTTTCTTAGTATATCTTGGTGGAGATCCATTCACTGTTTGCAGAAAAACTAAATTATGATTAATCGGAAGAAAGCTGAAATATTATCCCACTCTTTCCCATGTTGGAGTGTTAGGTGTTTGTTCTCTATAGGGAGGGTTAGAGTCCAAGAGATTTGCTGATATGGATAGAACATCAGACCGAGATAACAGAGTGATTTCACCTCATAAAGCCTCTGCACTTCATTATAAGATGTCAGGGAACAACAGTTTTGTTCAAATAAAATAGCACCTTTCTGCCACAAAACTGCTCCAAAATGAAGATGCTGGTTGAAATTAGTTTGTGAAATTAGATTTTGGCCTAAATTGCTAAAACATGCTGTGAACTTTTGTAAATCACAACAGCTGAGAAAGAACTAAATGTTATATTGGACTGCAAAATTATATTTCCTGTTTAAAAACAAACCAGTTTTAACATTTAATGCTAACATGTCTGTGGTGGACTGGTGACCTGCCCAGGGTGTACCCTGTCTCTCGCCTGAAGATGCTGGGATTGGCTCCAGCTTCCTCGTGACCCTTAATGAATAAGGATTACAGATAATAGATGGGGAGATGGATGGATATGAACTTTTCTTACATATCCTTTCCTGACTCGCTGCAGGCTGTGCCTTCACTTACTCAAGTTCACTTGCGAAAGTGATGCCCGAATGCATAAACGTTTACAGTTTTCCAGAGGTGATTTATTGGAAAACACTTTTATTGGAAACGGGGTCATTGCATGACCAAACACTAATGACCATTATTGCTGTGTGCTGGGAGAGGTATCTTCTGCAAAGAAATGTGTCTTTTGACGCGTTGGAATATTAATTTGGTTTGGTTATTAATTTAGCTCTGTCTAAGATCTGTAATATCCAGATAGTACTGCACAAACTTATTATATAAATTGTATTGTATTATGATGTTAATTATTAATTGAATTATTATATATTAAATTATTATACACACAATTTCTGAAGATATTAAACATTTTTGAAAAGTGTTGTTGCTAAATGTCCATGTTCTGCACAGGTTTATATCTGAAACCTGTTTTTATGTCTCAGATCCATGATTCTGTCTATGTTTTGCAGAGAAGTCTTAGGGCTCTACAAACATGGTGAGACAGACAAGCAGTCTATGTAAATTAGTGCACTCATCATACCTCGTGTTCTCGCAGCATTGGCACAGCAGGCCTGACAGTCCAGGTAGTGGGCAGTAACTGGCCAAAGCCACACTACACATTGCTCATCACGGGTCTGTGCCGCTTCCGTGTGACGCAGCTGCTGAGGGACAGACCCTTCCCCGTGGCTGTGGTGGAGCAGCTGGACCAGCTGGAGCAGTACACCGAGGGAGAGCAGCTGGACGGAGAACTGGGAGAACTTTCTCAGAGGTTCTACCAGGCTGCAGTGCAGGTGTGTGAGGCACAAATATCTGTACACACACACTGGTTTTTTTAATGGCACAAAGGAGAGGAAAGGAGATTTTTTTTTTTTTACATACTACAAAATGTTATAAAACAGTAATGCTTATATGCACTTTATTTGTTTTCTCAATTTGGCATTTGAATTTTTTCCATGTTTTTGTTCATTTTTGCTATAAAGTAATGTGCACATGATTAGGGAAAATGAAATAGTTGCATTTGTTCTCAGTTATGGCTAGCGTAAGGCCGTGATAAATTTTAGCACAATATATATTTTTTTTTCCATATCAGCCGATATTGATGTATGTATCACAATCTAATTAAAATTACTATTTCTGTCAAACTTAAAGGTTTCTTTTTACTTCTAAGTGAGCTGTTAAAATATCACAAAGTCATAAGGTAAATTCTGCTCTGGGCGATATGACCTAAAAATTATTTCACAATATTTTCCTGACATTTTCATGAGAACGGTATTTATCACGGTATATATTATTCTATGAAAATAAAGTTCAGAGACAAAAGAACATGACAGCACATACAAACATGCAGACGCGCATGTGCACACCTGCGGCCGGTTCGCGCTCGTCGGCTCGGCACATGTCATTATACAGACTCTTCAGTGATGTATTCATGTATGTATTCATTTGATATTTCTGCTGAAACACAATACTCATGATATGCAGTTGGCTGATGATATGAATAGCCATATTGCGATATGATAATTTACGATCTGATTAAAAAAAACATCTGTATGTGTATAAATATTAGTGTGATTATGAAGCCTTTCATAGTGCTAATTTGCAACCTCCACATACTTAAACTATTTGTTCAGTTTACCCAAGTCACTGCCATGTATTTTCTCCTAACTTCTTTCTAGATTGGTCTTGCCAATTCCCACTCACTAGCTTAATCCCCATCACACAATAGCTACCAAATGGAGAGGGTGGAGCAAACATGTGCTTCTTCTGAGGACACATGAAGCAACCCTCCACATATTTTAGATCTGCTGTTCATAGTGTGTCAGAGGACAACGAAACACTTGGAGGAAAGCGATATGTATCTGTCCTCTTTTGCATACATGAGCTCACAGGGACCCACAATTAGCCAGTGTCGCTCTGATTAGTAGATCATGTGTCATTCCTCCCACCCTGAGAGCATGACCCTCTCCTGGCTGTGGATGGCTGTGGTATCCTCTGGATTCGTACTTGATGTTCGTGATGTGCATTTCTGTTGCACCACTCAGGAGCCTATAGGGATGTTCTCTGAGATGAGCACACAAATGAACCTAAATGTGATATTATGATCTCAAGTGAGTACCTCATGGCCACAGACTAAACAGCATACTTTATAATTCATGGTGTGCACAAACAAAATGTAATATACTGCTTCTAATTGAGTGATCAAATCTTGTTTTCCTTCAAAGAAGCCTGCTCTGGTACAGATTTGAGCTTACGGACTTGTTGTCTTGGCAACAGAAGCATGTCGGATCATTAGCAGTCTAATCCAGCTGACCCATTATCCACATTCTAGGAATATTTAATTTGGCATATTTTAAAATTGTCATTGTGTTTGTACAGTTGGTTGGAATGCTGGATATGTCAGTGCCTGTAGTAGCGAAGCTGAGGCGGCTGCTCGACAGTCTGCCCAGAGAAACCCTGCCTGACGTTCTTGCCGCCATGATCCGCACCTCCAACACAGAGAAGCTCCAGGTACTGTTTAAACACTCAGTTCAAACTGGGGTAAGGAGCTTTAATATTATTTAGTTTGTAGTAGGTGATATGTTTTTTAGTCATGCATACTATCATTTATCATTTCTTGCATATGTTATTAGAGGAGTCTTTGTTCATACCTTTATGCAAACCTCTTGGTTTTATATTTTGATCTGTAGGTGCTGAATGCGGTAGACTTGGAGGAGCGATTTAAGAAGACTCTTCCTATGCTCGCCAGACAGATTGAGGGCCTCAAACTGCTACAGAAGACCCGTAAAGCCAAACCTGATGATGAAAAGAGGGTAGGTAGAGGGTAGGTCTGTCAGCACTCAGTGTACACTCTTCATCCCTTCACCTTTGTTTTTTGCCCGCTGGTGTCAGTCCTGTAAATGCTTTGTCCTGCAGGTACTGGTTATCCGCAAAGGCGGTGTGCTCCCTGGCCGTCAATTCACTCTTGAGGAGGAAGGTGAGGATGAGGATGGTGATGACATAGCTGTGCTGGAGAGGAAGGTGAATGAGGCAGCAATGCCCGAGTCTGCTCTACGTGTATGCCTGAAAGAACTCAAGCGGTATGTACGACCTGAACATTTGTCTGTCTGATTCATGTCACGATGTCACAAAATGACATACAAATACACATTCACTGGTGTAAGAGAGGTTTATGAACACTCCACACCAGACAGGTGAATGAATCCTCTCTCGAAAAAATATATAATTAAAACATTTGGAGCTACTCAGACAAATTTTGAGAAAAATGATTTTTGAAAAATGATTTTTTTTTTGTAACCCGCACATTTAATAAAATGGTTGTGGGCAAGTCTATCTGAAGCAAACACAATTGTTTATCTGACACTAGTGAAAAGATCATTTGTATATGTATTATTTAAGACGACTAGGTAGTGGTGGGAGGTAACCAGTAGACAGCTGACGCTTGGCATGTCAGATGCGCACATCCAATAAATTTGTACCAGTGTAATTGCCTGTGAAGCAATGTGATGGTGATTCTCTTCATCAGTTCCTCCCATTTGTAGGATAAGAGAAACAAATTTGTTGTTGAGATGAGATTGGTGCCTCAGTTTCTTCCTCCTCAAGAGTGAATTGACGGCCAGGGAGCACACCGCCTTTGCGGATACAGCTCGAGGTCTAGAGAGGTAACGGTTACCAAATCAGTGAGAGCAAAAACATAGAGACAAAACATGGGCGTAGAGAGTAGAGAACATCCAAAGATTTGCTGCTGTAAAGTTTTGTCAAGGGGGCAAAAACAACAGCCCTTACAATATATACAATACAGTGGATACAAAAAGTTTACACCCCTCTGTTGAAATTTTGTGAAGTAAGAAAATGAAAAGTAAGATCATTCATGTCAGAGCATTTTCCAGCCTCAATGTGAAATTACAAGGTATAAAAATGAAGTGAAATACACTCAAACATGTTAGGGAAAAATAAAAAGTTACAATAACCTGGTTGCATAAGTGTTCACACCCCTAAACTAATACCTTGTTGAAACACCTTATGATTTTATTATACCACTCTTTCATTACACCACTCTTACACCACTCACCAGTCTTTTTGGGTAAGAGTCTATCAGCATGGCACATCTTGACTTATATCAACATTCTCCCACTCTTTCTTCCAAAATCATTCTAGAGCTGTCACATTGTGAGGGCATTTCCTGTGCACAGCCTGCCTCAGGTCACCCCACAGGTCCTAGTAGTATTCAGGTCTGGACTCTGGTTCGGCCATTCAAAATCATTTACCTTTTTTACAACCTTCTTTGGTTATGGACTTTTTGTATCCACTGTATATAACAGGTCTTCAAGTTGAAATAAGCTCCTGGAAAAATGAATGGAATCACAAATGTTGCCTTTGAGCTGTGAAAATCATAGGTCATAGGAAACCTAGATCTTGCATTAGCCTTATTGCTTAATACATCAATACTCCACAACATTAGCATGGACAAGAATTGCTTGCAAGCTATTGGGGAAATGCAGTTCCAAAGCTTATATAGTTAATATTTCTTTATAACTAAGCCATGATTAATATTTTTTCAGAACTTTTTCCCAGCTTGTTTTTTTTATTACTGTCTGCATAAGAATTTGGTATATAAGTCACCAGTGTAAAGGAATTATTGCCAACCTTTCTCTCCAAGCACAATGTGCTGTCTATATTGCAGAGACTCGTAAAGCTGACTGTTTTTGTCGAGTATGGTTATTTTATATTTAAATATGAAATATCTTACCAATATAATTATGAATCATATCGCTGTAGTGTAACAGTTTCCCACAGAAATGTTTTTCCTGGTTGGTGAACCCAAAAAACCCACCCGTCAAGAAGCATGAACCCCCCTTAAGGCAATTATCACAATTGTAATATCTACATAGGATGAATACAGGTAAAATGGGACACTTTCTGATCATTTGCATATTGTATCATTTAAATTATGATCCAAATGACATTCCAAATCCCACTTACCCAGTTGTCCCGCTTTACCTGTATTCTTTTCCTCTGAGTTGTTTCCTGCTGTTTCTGGTGGTGGAGAGGAACGTTCCAATTGTCTGCTCGGTGGTTTTCAACTGATTGTGACAAAGGGACCACCTTTCTGACTAAGAAACAACCTGAGGACTTCCCTTCTGGGATGTGAGGAAAGGGGTTGAGGCGCAAATCTGTATGTTTTCCATATGCATGTGACGTTAGGGACGCATTCCAACATTAGCAAAGCACGGTCTACCAAGGATAGACCAGATGGGCACACTATTTTAATCCTGAAAGCCCCCTTGGCTTCTCTAAATTTTATATATTACCATGAATTGATTATTCACAAACAGTAATTAATACATGGAAATGTGTTTAAAAAATAGTGATTCCGTCAGTGAAATTACATTATTCAATGCAAGGTCAGGAACCACCTGCAATGTCTTTATGAACCACCAGGGGGCCATTGACCACAACTTGAAATTCCCTGGTTTACCATGACCGCTGCCGTAGTCATGCACAGACACTCATCTGACACAATGTCATATCCAGCTCATTGATGAATTCAGATGTTTTCACATATAGCAGCAGATGCAATCAGATATTCATTAGAGGTTCCTCAAGTATTCTAAATGAAATGAATGCCATATGGTTGCCTTGCCAGACAGTACTTGTTTGAGTACTTGTTTCAGGCAATACTGGCAATACTGATGGTTGTGGCCATGATGTCCACACTAACCTACTTCATTTGTATGCAGTCTGAAGAAGATGCCCCAGTCCATGCCAGAGTATGCTCTCACTCGCAACTATCTGGAGCTCATGGTGGAGCTGCCTTGGAGTAAGAGCACCAAGGGTGAGAGATGTATTTATTTTTATATATAAATATATAAATGCTACAAATTCCTGTTCATTTGGTGCTGTTTATGAATTAATGTTTACCAAAAACAAACATAAAAAACATGCAACAATTGCTATTAATGGAAAATAAACAATGATGCAGTGGTAAACACCCAAATGATGAATTATTTTCCAATAACAGCACATTCTGAAGTGTTTTCTTCTTCTTGTACCACAGCAACTTAACAATGCTAACAATTGTTTAGTAATGAAAGAACTCCCTTGGCATTTTCTTAATCTGTTTTATAGTTACATTTAATTTTGTGTAACATCCATAAAACAAGCTAGTTCCTTTGATCATTTACTATAGCCCAGCTACAAACATTCACACACTCAGTTTCTCCTGCTGTTCATAAGATGGAAGAAACTCAGCTTCTCAGCTTGTCATGTTACAGAGAAACTGCAATGCAAGGTGGAAAACTTGAAGCTTTAACAGCTATAAATGTTTCAGAGTGCTGACACTGGAGACTCCTATAAACGTTGAATAAACATCTTCTTGCAGGACACTTCACCAAATACATAAATTCCACTACACAAGTCCTGATGTAAGTAGTTACTATAGAAACAAAAAACAAATTAATATAAAACTGCAGTTTGTCTTGAAGTTGGCTCTGTTAGAGTAAATTAACGACACTGTATGACCACTAGGGATTCTAATGAAAATATTGTAGAATGTTACCATACATAGGTTTTACTGTAAACACTTGTCGTTTGTTTCTGTTAAAGCTCAATTTCTGATTATTTTTCTGCCTGGACAGAGGCTGTAAAGGCTGAGTAGACCTAATTTGCAAGTCTTAATTTGCTCTTACCACATAAGCAACATTGTAGGGTAATCAAGTTATTGGATTATTATCTGTCAAACTATCAGATTATAATTATGTTTATATATATATATATATATATATATATATATATACACACTCTACCGGTCAAAAGTTCTGACACACATTAAAATTAAATTATTTCTTTATTTTTATTAATTTAAAAGAGACTGGATAAGGATGGACTGT
>JAQQZR010000037.1:11057553-11091569 GCA_030068235.1 Notoglanidium macrostoma | reverse complement strand
GCATGTCTTTGGAATGTGGGAGGAAACCGGAGCACCCGGAGGAAACCCACGCATGCACGGGGAGAACATGCAAACTCCTCACAGAAAGGCACTCTGGGTGACCCGGGGATCGAACCCAGGACCTTCTTGCTGTGAGGCGGCAGTGCATTCAACTGGATATAGGTCAAAAAAGATTTGCAAATCATTGAATTCTCTTATTTACATTTTACACACTGTCCCAACTTTACTGGAATAGGGGTTGAAGAACAATAAAAGATGGACATCCTTTAAGAGGTGCTTTAAAGGACCAAAGAAATTATGCTTTTAACGCTTTTAGGCAAGTCATTGAGTTCTTAGTGCAGATATAGCCTTCGTACATGTTATGGTCATGTATTAGTGATCAAGCACACCCTGGACAACCATGCACCATACAACAAGTAGCTTTAGGTTAAAAAGAAATAGTTAGGCTAAAACTATTAGTTTTTATCAATATGAGGAGTATGTAGAATGCATGGAACATTTGGTGTGAGGGTCTTACGAACACTTGTCTTGTGGGAATCGATCATAACTACTACAGGTTTTCTTCTGCAACATTGATGTGTGTCTGGGAACCATATCCTGTATAACAGTACTTTATGTCTTTCCAATTACAAACAAACAGGAATTATTGCCATGTTATTGTTATTAAATTGCTATTATTATTATGTTGCTATATTATTGATATATCGTCATCCCAAGACACATGATGTGTCACGATATAAATGATTAGCAATTACAGTCATCTCAAACCTCAATAAAAACACGACCAAAAGACGACCCTCTACCCCAACTGTTTTATAAGTACGGTGTTTGTGTTTTGTATGGCACAGGTTTTTTTTGGAGCTTTTTAATAGTCAGGTTTGAGATTAGTTATTAATCCATTATAAAACATTGGTTCTTCCCAATCGATAAAAAGACGTAGTCTAGGTTCATCTAGGTTTTGAGTGGTGTTCTCAGTTGCTGGAAGTGGTACCTCCAAGAACGGTACAAATATCCCTCTATAATCTCTAAATGTTTTAATTTCTAATTTCCTACACATGCCCCTGCTACAAATACTGTGGGATTAAAAAACATGAGTATATACTTTAAACTTGACTCTGACTTGCAAAAAGTGACTTCCGTCTGATGGCACCTAAAATTATTCATATTTGTACCTATGTTTTTATGAATAGGTCCATTAAATATACAAGGGATTAACCCCATAAACTCCCAGTTATTAAAGAAACATCTTAAACTGTAGCTACACGTTTTTAAATGATTTCAGAGTGCGTTTGGACACACTGATGGACCCTGGAGGTCTAATAGGTTATTAATGTGAAGTAAAAACTAAGCCGTTACATCCTTGTCAATGGAACAGTACCAAAAAAGGAACCCCCAAAAAAAAAAAAAAAAGAAAAAGAAAGAAGTGAAGTGATCTGGGAAACATACCGTGTGTGAGGTTTGGTTTTTGTTTTGTTTTTTTTGCTGAACTAACATCTTTTTAAAAGTTCTTATTGAGTATCTGTCCTGCGTCATTCCTGGTTCTCTTTGTGATAAAAACAGCTGCCGAAGACCCAAAAGTCCCGTCACACCCTTTATTCCAGGAAAGTGTTGAACTGAACTGCTGTGCAAGTGGAAAGTCTGCAGCCCATCACATAACACAGGAAATCTTGTATCCCCAGAGGAAGCCACTTCAGCAGCACTAATGAAATGACGAGGCTAGTTAAAACATGATTACAGCATTACAAACATGAGAGTTTCTGCTGAACTCTATTGTCTTCAAGTCAAAAGAAGGGCTCCTTTTTAAGGGATTTGGAATAGCGGAGAACTTTACACAAATCGCACTTTAAAACAGAATTTCCATATGGCAATTCTGTGTGATGTACAGTGTTTATACATTCTTAATACAAGATGTCTGTTATGCATTACATCTACTTTAGCCAAAACACAGCCTTAAGATTTAAAAATAAATAAAAAATTTAAAAAGGGGGGGGGTTGTAGACACACGGGTGACTTGCCTTGCCGCAAACATAGCGACTCCACTATATAGCTGGTATATGAAATCTATATTTAGTTCTGGACTGGAGCCAAGTTGATAATGCAGCTAGATTAAAGGAAGTAAGGACACCAAAAAGATCTTAGCTAACTGACTTCATCGGAGTTCTACTATTTTAAAACTACTCCTTCAATCGAGAAGCAATCTTACACTTGGCGCATTAGCTGTTAGAATGTGACCTCTAACTGACCCAACATTGGTACAACAGCAAATAAGTGTATAATCACATTACAGTTAATATTCAAACAGACATGACACTCGTGTACTTTTACGTAACCATTCATCAATACAGTCAATTATCTCGGCCGTCAAATATCAATTGCAGTGCTAGAACCAAATCTAGTTTGCATCCAAGATTTGCAGTGTAGCGGTAACATGGAGTTACAGGGTAGCTGCAAAACTTTCACAATTGGTAATGTTCTGTTAATCTACACATGGCTGTGACCTCCTAGTTCTGACATGTTCCTAAACAAACTATAGAATAGAAGCAGCAGCCAACCACCAAAACATCAATACTATCAAAGAAATTAAAACTCAATGTCGAGGTTGAGCAGAACCGGGATAACTACTCTTCATAAGTTATACTGTATGGATGTAAACATCAGACAAGTGAATGCTGATAGTCAGGCACACTACAAGCTAATAGTTTCAGCTTACCAAGACTTTTTACTTTTCTGAAAATATTACTACATGCACTAATGAGAAACGATGAATATCTATTTTTACTAATCTATTAGTAATCTATTCTTTAACTTCAATTATAAATCCATGCCATCAACTGCTTTATAATGGGGGTAAAACGTAATAGCGACCTTTACACGTTGTTGTTTGACACGGAGGCTTGGTTAGCACGTCTTAGCACGTGTTATCATTCTGTATCTGTACTAAGCAGAATTAAAGGAAAAATCCAGCACATTCATTGACACATTAGTTAATTTTCAGTTCCCACACTGCCTCCTACATTACCCACAATGCCATGCTATTACCTGCAGAAGTGCCAGTGGGAATTAGTCTCTACCTGAAGAGAGTGCTGCAGAAGCACTTTAATCCTTTAGTCTCTTCAACTCTCTCATCATCAGTACGCTCTGCCTCAGATAATACATCTAGCTTGAGAAATGCCATCGTGCTAATCACCTTGTAGATCACCAACTACCTGAGCACCTCCTTCATAACTCGGCCCATCTTCACCGTTTAGTGCACTCAATTATGAAACTTACAGTCCAGATTTTGAAAACTCACTGCTCTGCTGCTCACAGAAAGTACAAAAATACAGCACCATCCAACATATTTCTATCAGGAATGCTAAACGGATGAATATTTCACTATGTTTAATGAGCTTTCTTTTATGCGCTTCACGTACTAAAGCATTTCATTGTAACTAGTGTTTAAAATCCACAATTCTGGCAACCACAATGATTAAATCACCCTGGACAACAGGTATAGCTGGTATAATGTCTAGCATTTTATACTTTATGTCCCACAGTATTTAGGTGCATTACAAATGTATTTGCAGAAAACCAATTTGATCATATTGTCATGTGCGACTTGAAACCCAAGAAAAGACACTTGTGCTGTGGATTTATAGCACTCCAGGGAAACTATAGGTTTCAACTGAAAATGTTATCAAATGCCTTTTTATTTATAATATTTTCCATTGTAAGCTATAATGTATAAAAAATGTTAACACGCTACACGCATTTAAAGTATAAAGTGCATGTACTCAGCTTATGGAAGATGTGACCGATGATGGGCGCAACACGCTGTTTGGGGGACTACATGTTAAAATGTCAGTGCAGCTCCATGTGCCACGCTTTCCCATAATCTTCATCTCTGCATTGTGCTTGAACATGGAAGAATAAACCAACAATAGACCAACTTTTTGACCCTGTGCAGCTGAATCGCTTCCATATTACTAATCCTTTAAGAACCAATCCGCAGTTAGGGTCAGTGACGAGCCTTCTCACTGCACTCATAGCAATGTTTGTTTCTTCTTGTGCATCAAGTACTAATGACTCGTGCTTACATGACAATATTGCACTGTGGCAAAATCGGCTCATCTTCAGAGTTATACCGGTACTACCATGAAGAATATTATATTACCCAACCCTATTTAAACCTCTATAATTAGACTATTAGTCTATTCTTCAAATGACAAAACCCTCTACCGAAGAGTTCGTTCATCAGTCCTGACAGGCCGAAGTTCAAACACAAGAGTTTGACAAAAGAGCGCAAAGAACTTTGACCTTTGAGAAGTTCAGTTGCTCTACTGCACATCACCTCAGCATTCTGCATGGCAAAAGTGACCATGTGATCTGCTTCATTAGATGAGACTGTGGCTTGAGGTCAGAGTTACTTAACCAAGTCTATGGAGATCCTGGGTTTGTTTATTAGTGTACAAGCTTCTTAATTTGATAATGTGTGGTCTGTGGTGATGCATTGCGTTGTCTACCCTATATCAGCAATGACCCTGTAGATGATGAATATTTAATTCATAAACAGTGCTGATTCGTTCCAGAACTGGGAGCAATCTACAGATTTTTCAACACTTCCGGACACTGAAATACAGAAATATTTATACGTTTATCAGTAACATGCCCGTCAAGAACCAACCTTCATGAACACAAAGACACATTCTGTTAAAAGTGAATCAACTCAGGTCTTTCAACTCTGTCCATGTTGACAACACCAGTAAACATAAGTGGACTGGTCATTGGGAAGTCAGAGAATTTTCCCTGACGCCATCTCTTATAGACCCTACTGCTGATTAGTTCAGCCAGCAAAGTTCAGATCATCAACTTCCTGTGTTTGTGGAAGCATGCAGACTAGACAATGCAGAAGAAAAGGCGGAAAGGTGATGGGGAGAAGTTGCAAAACAAAAGAAAATCTGCTCTAACAGATGCAGCACAGCTTTCAAAAATAAATGAACTTTTATACCAATTTGGCTGCTTGTGAATGTGTTGACGGCTAAAGCCAAGTTAAGAACCTAGTGGTACCTAGTGGACTAGCCTTACTAGCTAAAAATCTAACATAAGATATTAGAAATAAGATATAAACATCTACAAGGGGTGAAAGTAACATTCCTGCACCAATTTACTGTTTGTGGCACAATGTTAAATGATAAATTACTCACATTTTCCCACACAATTGTTTTTGATGTCTGTAATTTTCTACTTTATGGGCTATTATATGGTGGATTTAATGTGGCTTTATGCTTTAATACTAGTATTTAATATTGCTTTCAGTGAGTTAACAGGCTGATTATTTTGCGCAGTCTACCCCTGCAATTAAATAAAAGTTTGTGGTAAATCTGTAAAAATCTGTTTTATTTTTCTTGACAACATCCCGCATGTATGTCCCCAAGCTATAAAGTACAATAAAGCCACAAAAGCCTGTTGTGGTCATGGGGTGGGGCGTGCATGCTGCAAGCATGAATCACAGCCAAGCACGAAGTAACCAACAAATTCTTAGATCTGCGATATATAAATACATCACCAAACAATCTCGAAGACATAAGACAAACCACTTCATAACCATGTTTGTGAGATAATCTTAGACGCTTTAAACGGACCCGTTTCCTATCACTGCTGTTGAAAACGGTCCTTTATCTGTAAAGCGCAATGCTTCTTGTTAACTGGTAGAATTCCTTTTGGAAAGAACATTTTAATGCCTTTCCAGTTAAACACTTCCAGGTCTGCTGTTGTTATACTACAAAGTTGCAGCAGTTTGCCAGCGCTCCGACATGTTCAGACAATCACTTAGCAGCACCAGTAGCGAACAGTGGGTTTAAAAGTGAGATAAGAGAGGGGGAGCTGGTGGTGTGGGGTGTTGAGGACAGGCTGAAACAACACGCTGCATCACAGCTCCCCGTGCTCCGAGTGCCAACAGTAGGTCACAGGGCACGAGGGTTTGATGGCACGGACCTGCCCTGCTCCTCCAGATGGTGATGGAGGGAGATTACAGGGCCAAGTCAGAGTGAAGGACACGCTCTTCAATTATCTGCTCCCCTCCTTCTCCATCACAGCTCTTGCATTTTCCAGAACTTCTTTTTACTTTACATACTTAAGCTAAAATATCCTTAAAGTCGGAAGAAAAACACAACATTCAGATAACTCACACAAAAAGGTGATGACATGGCAAAATGTTACCTTCGTCCATATGATTCCCCAGTAAGGCTAATTTCTTCTCTTGAAATGTGTGGACCTCTGCAAAGAGAAAGAGAAGAATAAATAATGAAACAAACTGCCTGAGCTCCACTGAGTGACCCATGTGCTCAGCTGCCGTTAGGCAAGATACCTTTTCTATTCAGCAAGACTGGCTTTACCTGAAAGATGAAGACTTTCTCGAGTAGGACAGGTTATGAGCACAGAGACTTGCACTGACAAGTAAACATAACATTTCCCGCAAACACGTGCATTAAAATTAGGTTAAACTTGACTGAAAAGCACGATTTGCACTTCATACATAAAACACAAATGAAGCCGGAACAGTTAGTAGTGGGAATGTTTTTTTCTATAAGGCACAGTGTAATACGGGCCCAGCCTTGCACATTGACTACTCTAGATTTAGTGCTTTTTATAGTTTAATACTTCTGGACAAAACATTCATCAGTTTAACAGGTTTTCTCCTTTAAAGCTGGCTAATGATAAGCTGAGGAGAAATGACTTGAGAACTAGGAAATACAAAGTAATCAATTAATACAGCATGTTACTCCGAGGAGTGATCCCATTTAGCAGATGTACTAGCAGTACAAAAGTTTTAGACCCTGTCCACCCATGAATATATATATGGACATGCTCGAAAAACATAGATTGTTCCTCTGTTTTTGAAAACTCTGACATCATGGCTCCAACGTGAGTATCCCTGTATGATTTTTGTGCGTGTTAAATGTCCAAGCACATTCGTGGCTGCTGATCATGCCGTTACTTTGTGGTGTGTAATTTTTTCTTCCAATTACATTTTTTTTCACTTTCACAGATATGCCTGAATATGACGAGGTGTACTGCTTCTGAATCTACCACTCTGCTGTTACATCCCAACACAGCGTTTTTTGATAAGACCCATGTGTTAAAGTATTTCCACATCCTTGTGCCATTTATTGTTTAAAAACTTTTGTGACCCTGACTGGACAAAGCAGCTACTGAAGATGAATGAGCTAAGATGTAGTCGTAATGCTGTAAATATGATTAACAAAAATTTAAAATAGTGGATTTTTTGGTATACATGTTCCAGTACAAAAAAAAAAAACACCAATTTTAAATTACAAAAACAATCTCTATAAGAAAATGTGTTTAAATGAACAAATGTATAGACAGCATGTCAATGCATCTCACATGCACCCACTGAAACGCAGAAGCCAATGGTAATGAGGGATTGAAGAGGTGCACTATTCACAGAGATGGAGGAGATAGTGAGTGAATCAGCATTGTCTTGGTGGCCAGGCGCGTCCCAGCCTGTCCTGACTGTACAGCCACAGTAGACCATTTACTACTGAATACACTCACACATACTGTTACTACAGTACAGTTACATTAAAGTGCTCTCCAGATTTACTGGCGCTCAAAAAAAGAGAGAGAAAATATTGCTATATTAATTATGATAAAATAAACAATTTAAATTGTCTACTCACACAATAAATCAATCAATCTTTGTTCTAACAAATTTGTTTTTAACTAAATAGTATTTCCTTAAAGAAAGACCAAAATCGTCACCCTCACAATATTTTAAATAACGCAAATGAATTGTTCATGAAAACATTGTTCTCAATTCATGTGCTGTTTCCCTGGGGTATAAATATGATGCTGCACACACATCATAAACCTTTGACATTTGCTACCATGGGGGAAAAAAACTAAAGAACTTTTAACTGATGATTGATGACCTGTGCAAACCAGGCAATGCATATAAGGAATGCAATTAAAAAAATAAATAATAATAAAATAAATAAAATATAAAACTTAGAGGGGAAAAAACCCAAAAAACAGAAACGGAGATCGTGCTTTGCAATGACTGCCTCAGTCTCTGGACTGGAACCTCGTGCCTTACTGTGCGTGATGTTCTTTTTATACGGGCCTATTTAATTTTCTTCATGTTAAAGAAGGGTGTCAAATTTTGGAGGATAGGGGGAAACTACAACAAAGACTTGGGTAAAGAAATGCTATACAGAAAGTAAACATTTCATTTCTTTTCTGTGGCCACACTCCACTACCTTGCTTTGTTTTTCCCTTGTTTGTCTGTGTGTCAGAGCCAAGTGGAACCTTACAGAAAACCAGGAAAAAGCTAATTCCAGCAAGCAAGAAATATTCCTGCTTTGTCTTTCAAAGTCTCAGTAAGCACCAACACCCACAAACAAAGACAATGGCTACCTTAGTGGAATTTACCTAGAAGTCTGGCCCAGCTGAGGCCTGATAGTAAGATTTCATTCCATTCCCAAGTGAACATAAAGCCCAAGTTTCTAGGGTTTAAAGGGTGATGTCTGAAGGAGACCTAAACAGACAACATTCCACACAGGCTGCTGGACAGCGAGAGCGAAAACGGAAGAGTCAGTGAGCACGCACTGGGCTTGTGTTACCTTTAGGCTTGCTGGCTGTTCGGGCAGCTACACAAGTGAAGAGCTTGAACACCCCCTTCCATGAGTAGACCGGCTGTAGCCTAGCGGTGGGAGACATGGGGATTGCAGCAACTCTTCATTGCGCTCTTTCCATAGAAACAAAACAGGCCATAACAGAGCGCCCGCAACCGGTCCGATATCCGAGATGTTCACTCAGTGCTGGCTCAGATAAAAATACTGCTCCACTAGCTCGCTCAGGTCCACTGCCAGAGGGTGAGGCCTGGCCACTTACACACACACATGCAAAACGCTGAAAGCCATCCAAATGATTGTTCATTGGCTGCTACAAAGTAGACATGTGGCTTAAAGGCAAAAAAAAAAAAAATCAAATCACTTTTAATGCTCTGCTCTGGAAAAACACAAAGCAGAGTGGAGAACCCAAGAAGAAGGATCCAGGAGTAATTCAAAAATGTATACTGAGCCCGGAGTGCCTGGCAAGAAGCTTAAGAGGGAGCCCAAGGAGAATGGGAGCGAGAGGGAGCGCAGAGGAAGACAGGAAAACCAACAGCAGCAAAGCCAGTTTCCCCACTCATCTAAAGGCACATTCCAGCGGTAGACTGAGGGGCCACTCCCAGGCAGGCCCAAGTATCCTGCATGAACTCCAAATGAGAGACGGGAAGAAGAGAGTATTCTCTGCGGGGCAGGGTAAAAACACAGCAAAGCACTACTGAGAGAAAGAACAGAGTCCAGCCTGCAAGCACTTTCGCCAATGCAGTCTGTAGGCTGAGGAGTCGAATGTCAAGCTGGAGTTGGAATGCCCCCTCACTCCCCCGGCTCACTCTCTCGCACTGCGTCTGAGCTGCACTCTGGGCCTGGCTCGTGTCAGATTACACAGCTCCACCTCCTCCTCTAACCATGTGCCTCAGACAAAGAGACGCTCAAATATAGCAGCACTACACCGAAACCCACAGAAGAGGGCACAGCAGGAAAACAGCTAGAAAGTAACTGTAATATCTACTTATTATAAGAAAGCTTTTAATTAAAAACAACAAAAAACCCTCAGAGGGGTCACTTTACCATCAAGCGCCCTTTAAAATGAATCAGTCATCTCTGGTGAACACGAATTTAAAAATAATTTCAAGGCTGAAGAGGTTATGGTACAGAACCCTGTCACACACTGACAAAGCTTTTCCACTACACCATAGACAATGTGGTGATTATTGACGAAGTATCTCAACACCCAAAATACTCCAATAGCACTCAGTATAAACACAGACACACTCATAAGTCTGCCAAGACTTGACCTTTCTGTTTGAGGAGCTCAAGTTAATGCCACTGATGATTACAGCGTGGTAAAAACAGCAAATGCTACAAGATACCGAGCCTCATGACCGCTGTGCTGAATGATGCTGTCAAAACACCCTAGAAGAGCTCTACGCCTTGCATTTCATTCTACAAAGTTTGGGGTTTTTTTTTTTTTATTACATTTTACTGTGTCTCAGAATCACATCCATACATTGGTTTAAAAATAATCTGCCAAATTGTCATGGAACAAAGAGTGTGTGTAAAGAGCCCATATGAATGCTTTGGTGATTTAAGACTCGTCACCTCTCTAAAATACCCACTAAGCAAGAACTGCGATAACGATGACACTTTACAAACAGTAACATCAATGACTCAGTTATCCTACAAACCTGAGAACTCTTAGCACCCTTTTAAAAAGCCATTGACCAAGTGATCACAGTTTCTGTTTCAAGTTTCACCTTTACAAAAGGGCAAATGCAAAGGTGCGAGTCACGCAAGCCTCTTTCTCACCGTAGGGCCGAATGGTTACAGCTGATGGCGCGGACTTGAGTGTGGTCATGGTTTTCGTGTGCAACACATTAGGCTGGTACAACTGTAAAAACTGTAAAAAAAATTTTAAAAACCAACAAAAAAAAAAAAAAGCTAAAAAAAACCTCAAACAGTCAGGAAGCATGTAACAAAAACGCTAGGCATGAGCTTTGTAGAGTTAGCAGTTAGATATTTTTAAACTGGTCTATCTATATATTTAGGTACAGACTGGATGAAATCCGATATCCTCTGTAGATTATAAAAAGCACCACAATCATTCGAGAGACAAAAGAAATGAACTGAGCACAGACGACATAATGCTTTAAGGATGCTACAATCTGGTGGACTAAGAGCTGAATATTGTGACCAGTTTCACCGCAGATCAGTGTAGGGACTGGAGTTTAAGTTCACATTACACACTGTGCTTTTCTCTCTTTAAGACCCACATTTCATGGATTTGATGATAGAAACTGATGGACAGATCTGTTCCATCAGCATGCTGCACTAAATTATGCAGTTAACTGTGCATACTGTCATTTTTAACTCCCACAAGCACACCCAACAGTTTAATAACATTTCATTAGGCAATGGCAACAGATGGTTAATTTGAAACATCTGGAAATACAAAAGACTGTTTAGTTGAGTGGTAATATTTATTTGATTGTTGTTTATTTAGGTGTACATTAGGATTGTTATGATTTACCTGGCTGTCGTTCAGCTAAACAGGGTGCAGTCTATTCATTTCATACCAGTCGATTCATAAGGTGATTAGCAGAGTTCATATTAATTGGCTGACATTATACAGGTATCCTTTTGACGCAGGGTGCATCTAAATGACTGGAGTGACTGGAGTCTAATGGGAGACTGATGTCCTACAAAACATTTTTTTTTAATTTCCTTTGTTTAATTGCTTTTGAATTTTAGAATCCTCCTAGAGGATAAATAGCACAACTGCTTCCATTTTTACTGCACGCTGAAAAAAGGGCAAATACTTATGCTGCATTTGAATTGCCTTAGAAATGGGAAGTTGAAATGATGCAAGTACAATCTGGGGGGGAAGATATGGACGACCCCATATCCATAGCAACAAGCTAACATCACCTGTTTGCACTTCTGTGTGCGTGATGTTTTGCACTGAAAAAATATATATATTTTTTTTAAATGAGCTAGTGGAGGTGAGCTAATGCAAAATACTGCTAAAAGCTAACATGGCTGTTATTAGTACACAGGGGAGAGTGAAACCTGTGACCATTAGAATTGTAGTCATTTTTATTTATTACCCGACATTCCACGGACAAGGAGATGCGGTTCTACACAAATACGCAACATCTGGTTGGTGACGCTTCCCAGTCAACTCGTTCTTATTGGCTACTGTGGGTTTCTGCTCAATATTCAGTCGTTGTTCCTTTCACACTACGGCAGGGATGGGGAACCCGAGCCATGGAGGGCCGGTGTGGGAGCACGTTTTTGGGATGACCTCTCAATCAGCCAATGATATGGGAGGAGGAGTCTTTTTTTAAATTGCTGATAGAAAGGTCATCCCAAAAACCTGCACCCGCACCGGCCCTCCATGGCTCGGGTTCCCCACCCCTGCACTACGTGACTCAAGTCGTAAACATCACAAATCTATCATTTTTACCATTCAAAATCTAGCTGGTGGCCTTAAGGTTACGTCTGCACACACCTAATGCTACAGGATTATTCAGGCAGATAATCAGTTCCAAGCATCCTCAAAATGGGAATGCCCCTGCGATTATTGGGAGGGGAGAATTGGTCCCAAAATCGGCCCAGTTATCCTCTAGTGTGGGGCCATTCTACCCAGCCAGAAAAATCTAAAATGGTTTGAAATCATTCATAAGGGACTTATCCCTAATAGTTTCTCTCCTTGCTGAGAACCATTTAACCCAACATAGGAAAGGTCTCAAGACTTAGAGCAAGAAGATGACTAAGAGCATGGACAAGAGGTAACTTAAACCTCACACTGGTTTACAATGCTTCAGGTTTTCACAACTGCTCAACTAGAACTGACTTTTTCTAGTGGGTGAAAGATTCAACATAAATGTGTCTCAGATCAGGTTCGGTGTAAACTGGGACAAAATGAATCAACTTACTTGTTCACTGACACACAGCTCATCTGTCTGTACAGGTCACAGATCCCCAACACAGAAAACATCAGTATTGTAGACAACGTAGACAGAGAGTGCTTTCTCACTACATGGTCATATGGTGGGGGTTCAGTACAAAATTACAAACATTTGTTACATAACCGGTCATGGCATGAGATTATCAAATGATGACGCTGATCAAGTCAGAGCCAAACTAAAATAGGGTTACTGCATCTGATACAGTTTTAACGGTTTGCAACTATAAGACAGTGTGACAATGGGCTCAATCACTGAAACTTAGCTGCATTTCAAATCCTGTGCAAATCAAATCCAAATTGTGGCTTTAAGTTGATGCTCAGTGCACGTGGATTTATCTTAGCTAGCTACATAACTAGGCTAGATGAATGACAAAAATGTCTTATTTTTAATTAGTTAATTGAACTAAGGCCACAGAGGCATCCTATTTAAAGCGCACCCAGGAGGATATTTTATCAACTGTTCAACTGCTAAGACATCACTTAAAACTTGAAAATCACAAATAACGACATTTTGGGAACCATAATTAAAAAAAAAAAAAGTCTATAATATATAAAAACATTCATTTTTATGAACTGAGTTCATAGCTTTGCATTACAGACAGGGCTGTAGAGACATGGTAAGACTACAGCAAGAACACCTACTTCAACTACCGGCAAATGAAGCAGAATGTACTGTCTGCTATGCAGTTCATTACAGAGTCCATCCCAGCCATTACCTCCTCTTCATCTTGAACAGATCCATTGCATGGAGAGAGCCCATTAGTGCCCCGCCTGGTAACGTGATACGTGTGGAGAGTACAGCACTCGGTTTGCTAAGGTAACATGCAGCTGAAACCATTAGAAGACTAATGCAGTATACCATGTGACTAAACAGGGTGTGCATCTCTCTCTCTCTCCCTCTCTCTCCCTCCCTCTCTGGCAGATGATACCCACACTCTTACGATCAATCACCAAATGCAAAAAGAAAAAAAGACAAAGATCTTTCAATGACAAAATCTTAACATTTAGCTTTAGAGGGAAAAGCTGGACAGGCTGAGAGGCACCTGAGGTTCACTACAAGCACAGCTTGTGCCTAGCTGTATACAGATAAATGTGTGGCAGCTACATTCTCTTAATACAGACCATAACAGATTTACAAACATTTAAAGTTTAAAAAAAAAAAGAAAAAGAATGAAAATTTATGTGAAACACATATTGCTCAATTTTACTGTGTGTATAAACAACAAAAATACACAGATTGGGTGATGACAAAACTAGGATTAGCAGGCTCACCAGCATCCATCAGTGCTTTATAAGTCAACTCCAATGCAGGTAGCCGTGAGCCTACACAGCAGTGCGCTTTGAGATTACAGTGAAGCAACCGAGAGCTTTTGCTCCTTCACCTGGTATGCAGTAACTGTTGTTACTGTTGTAAATGTTGTTAAAAGCACTATACAAATAAAATTGAATTGAGTAACGGTGACGGTCACATAAATGCACACAATAGAGTTTTTATTCTCATAATGCCTTTGTAATAAAGAGAAAGCCGATAATTATAACCTTATGAATATTTGGGCCACGTCCCAAACCAAATACTACCACGCTAAATAGTTGTTGGTATACTACTTAATAGGGTTGGGCGATGTCTACCGAATTGGCAGATGATGAGGTCTACAATGAAACATCACGAAGGAGCATGACATCGGGCGAGAGGGGAGGTGGTGGTGATCTTGTTCTGGTTGTTCCATTTAAAAAAGTGTGATCAGGAACAATTTAATTCTTTTATTTTGATTTATATTAACATTTCATTTGTCTATTCTGGCTATTATTACTAATCAGGAATAAGTAATTCATTATTTTTAGTCTGGCAAGGTAGTTCATCTAAAACAGGACCACATCAAATGCAACGTGGAAAATTAGGATTATAACAGCCAGGATGTGACAATAAATCAGCATGAGTTTCCTCTAGTCATTACAACATTAATTGGTGTGGTGGTGGGCCACACTACTTAAACTGTGTGTTCATGCAGATTAGCATGTGCACCTGACCTCCCAGTGAAGGTGTGTTATTCTGTGCAGTGGAGACGGGAGCAGAACACCACAAGAAATTGCATGAAATTCCTATATCTTACTTCCTGTAGTTTTAATGTAAAAACAGGCATATGCTCGACTGTAAGGAACATCCGTGGCCTAAATATTGTGTCCCAGTATTTTTCAAGGGCTTTAGGGAACACACTGACATGATATTGTTCTATAAAGAGAAAATATTATAGCTAAAAAAACCTTTACGGTAGAGATAACCTCTTAGAACTGGGTTAACCTAACCTGTTCAGTTTAGATCTAATGACTTTCTGCAAAGAGACCATCAAGGCAAAGACACAGTTAGCACAGTCACATGGGCTAATCCTCATAGAGCTAAATGCCATGAACAGGTCATGTTTGTTATAGTGCTATTATGAGACAGAAAATGCCAGACTAGACGTAGGCAATAAGGTAACAATATGCTCTAAATGATCACAAAGCACTTTTCTGAGATTACAGCTGATATATTGACTCATCAACTACACTGTTACAGAAAACAGGAGCCGATTGACGTAGCTGCTGTTGTATAGATTGTTTCATCTAAAAACCTAATTTGAAGCTATAGTATTGTTGTTTAATGTGTTACTGCCGTTTTGCTGCCACTTTAATAGTGAACCCAAGTGTCATAATTCACATCATAAACCAGAGAAGTCACTTCAAGAATAGTAATATGTTGTCAGACTGCTCACTCACTAGAAGCAATTTCTTATCTAAATGAGAGAACTAAATACTATTTAATCAGAAGAAATCTACACCGCTGTATGAAAGGCAAAACCCTCCCACCTTCAAGACCGAACATACTATGTAGGTCCTTATTTGTTACAGTTGAACAGATGGCCAACTAGTATTAAAATCATTCAGTGATTATCCAGCGGGTACACTTGTTACACGAGAGAGAATCTGAAATGGTGTTTATGCGAGAGGACAGCTCATTCTGAGATGTAACTGTGGGAAACAATATAAAAGAGAGAGACGCAAAAGGACACAGAAGCTGTAAAAGGACTCAAAAGAACCAGCTGTCATTTTGGTGAGAGGTTGCCAACTGTGCATGGCTCAGCATGTGCAGCTGTTAGTGAGGCTGCAAAAAAGTCATGGGGCAGACTGATCCTGAACACATGAACTAGTTAACCAGTGACACAATACAAGATGACTCCACTGAGCCTCGTACATGAAAAATCCAATTTAAGTGATTATCATAGGCAAGGTTAAGAGCTGGCATCATACAATCAATACAACGCAATTACTTGCTCTATAAGGACAGCAGATGCAGCCCAAACAGATGATGGAGAGTTAATAGCCTTTTATGAAAATCTCCATCTGCTACACCAGCTACAATTTCTGAAGGTCCAGTTACATAAAAGTCTTGCTTACAAAAATCCGGAGAACAGTTGTTGCCAATTGCTAATGGTTTGTATATGGCTATAAAGAAGACAATTTGAAGGGCCTATGATTTGTAAATCTGTGACCGATAATTTCTCGGTCCAATCACCGTTAAACATACCACTCGCGTCACTCACTTCTCTATAACAAATCCATGTCATACGTTTGATACTCCGACCTGACAGGGTAAATACAATGGAAAAGCCACAAAAATTCTTCCCTTTCTGACTTTATTTCTCTAGCTATGTAGCTAGTCTCTGGTCTGACAAGCTGCTTCGGCAAAATAACTACATAAAAGTTCCTGTGACTGGTTAATCCTTTACAGAAAAGGAGCCGTTTAATAAGAAATGTAAAGTCGCTGAATTAGGGCCAGTTTAGTTCCCCCTCACACTTTTCAGCTCTGCTACAGTATTCCCTACCATACAGAGTAATGAACTCTGTTCTTCACTACTTTAGTCTAACTTACTAAAGATGGTTTTAGATAACCAGCTTTTTACCAGTTTTGGACAGCATACTGACCACACTTACAAAGCTCATTAACCTGATTCGCTCTAGGAAACAAGTTCAAAATATATTCCTTACGCAATTAACCACCCTGGTGGGAATCTGAACTTATTTCCAGGATGCTGTGTTCATCAGTAAGTGAACATAAACTTGAACAAAAACAGTGCCACAGGTCCTGAACGTCGCAACAAACCAAATCTGCAGACAGACTGGCAATCGTTAAGGATACTTGACCTGCGCCATCTTATCACGGATTACCCATCGGCAGCTACTGTAATATTATAACAATGCAAGGTATTTAAGCTTAAAACCGACCCACACTCAAATCCATCGCTTCAATATGGAGCCCATCAGCAGCAAAGATGCAAGCAGGGCATCGGATTAAATCGCAGCTGCCGTGTAAACAAAACAATCGATCACACTGGCAACATTAACCCGCAAGATCCAAATAATGCATCCGAGCAGCAGGATCCCGTGTTAAATCCAGCAGGTCCAGAGGCCTCGGTCAGTTATTAGCCACAACACTGTTTTCTATTTCGCGAAACATGATCACATATCACACACTGCGTGTCACCGTTGTTCCTAACAACAGGTTATAAACCGTCAGGAATCGCGTCCTAAGCTGCATTACAGAAGCTGAGCCAACTTAGCTGCATGTGAAAATCGCTAGTTACTCACGGTTTTTATTCCAGCCAGTACACACTCATCCTCAGCCTGCTCCTGCTGTATTATTATTCTGGGTCAGAAGGTCGTGTGCTGGCTGGCTGGCAATATAGCTAGCTAGTTAAAATATCAAGGCCGCCGCTAAGCGTAGCATGGACATTAACGGACATTATAGCATTGTTACCAAGAAACTGTTTTAATGTCACTTCTGAGCTGCACGCGGAGGAGGCCAGCTTGCTAGATAGTAAACTGTATAAACAAAAACCATACCTAGCTAGCAGTCCGTACAGCTTGCTAGCAACCCTAGGTAACCATTTAATTAGCCAACATAGCAGGGTAGAAAAGAAAATAATAAACAGGCCTAGGTTTGAACACACAGAAATACACGGATTCTATACAGCTTTTTTGTGGTACAACGGGGTCAGAGGTAATTCAGTGCGCTAGCCAGCCTCGCTGATGCTATAATGACAAACTAAACTGCCATGTTTACAAGCTATCGTTATTAGCCTCGGAGCTAACTAGCGTTAGCCAGCCGTTGTTCCAAACATAAAGGTAACCCCGTTTGCTCAAACCAAGCACGTTACGCGTACAATTATCGAGAACTTACCTCTAGAGAAATACCCTTGTTTTTCTATTATTAAAACCCAAACGGATAATCCGTCCACTGTTTCTGGTTCGGTGTTTCTATGTCCACATTCGCAGCGGAGCTACAATGAAGACGCTGTGGCTGCCGGCAGCCTCGGGCTCGCGCACTCACGGACTCAAATAGTTGCGTAACGGAGCCGCGTGCGGCGCTGTGCTCACAGCTCTTAAATTTCAGCGATATCATACCTGTGATTACAGTGGTGCTTGAAAGTTTGTAAACCTTTTGGAACTTTCCATATTTCTGCACAAACATGACCAAAACATAATCAGATTCTCACACAAGTTCTAAAAGTAGATAAAGAGAACAAAAACATTGTTCATAAATATTACATATCTGTGAGAGGCAAAAGTATGTGATCCTCTAGGATTAGCAGGTAATTTAAAGATTAATTCTATGTAATGAGAGTCACCTGTTTTCTTTCAATGAGATGACAATTAGGTGTTGAGCGGGCACCCAGTTTTATTTAAAGAAAAGGGATCTATCAAAGCTGTGGTGGACTGGTGACCCGCCTCTCGCCCGAAGATGCTGGGATTGGCTCCAGCTTCCCCGCGACCCAGATGGATAAAGTGGTATAGATAATGGATGGATGGATGGATGGATCTATCAAAGCTGTGGTGGACTGGTGACCCGTCCCTCACCCGAAGATGCTAGGATTGGCTCCAGCTTCCCCGTGACCCAGATGGATAAAGTGGTGTAGATAATGGATAGATGGATGGATCTATCAAAGTCTGATCTTCTTTACACATACCTGTGGAAGTGTATCATGGCACGAACAAAGGAGCTTTCCGAGGACCACTGTAAAAGAGTCGTTGATGCTCGTTAGGCTGGAAAAGGTTACAGAACAATCTCTGAAGAGTTTGGACTCCATCCATTCAGCCAGATAGATGGAGTGGTTATCCAACAAATAACACTCCAAGAGCAAGGTGTGTAATAGTCCAAAAGGTCTCAAATGTGCCTCTCTATGTGCCTCTCTCACGTTGTCTAATGTTAATAATCATAAATGCACCATCAGGAGAACACTGAACAACATGCATGGCAATATTACAAGGAGAAAGCCACTCCTCTCCAAAAAGAACATTGCTGCCCATCAACAGTTTGCTAAAGATCACATGGAGGAGCCAGAAGGCTATTGGAAAAATTTTGTGGATGGATGAAACCAAAATAGAACTGAGAAGCGTTATCTTCGAAAAAAAAAAGGAAGACATTTATCCCATCTGTGAAAAATAGGGGTGGCCTGAGCCAGGATAGCTAGTCATCATTGATGAAACAATGAATTCTGAATTACACCTGTGAATCCTAAAGGAAAATGTCAGAACATCTATCTGTGAACTGCATCTCAAGAGAAAGCGGGTCATGCATCACGCTAACTACCCTGAGCACACAAGTCAATCTACCAAAGAATAGTTAAACAAGAATAAAATTAATGTTTTGAAATTCAAGTCAAATCTTAATCCAATAGAAATGTTGTGTGCGCAGTTCACTTGCGGAAACCCACCAACATCCCAGAGTTGAAGCTGTTCTGTACAGAGCAAAATAATGTTTTAGGTCAAAATCCAATTATATTGTAGGTTATATTATATTTATGCAGAAATATAGGTTTACAAATTTTCAAGCGCCACTGTAACTGTCCTGGAGTCGTGATTTTGTTACAGAATGTGTATACGATTGCCAACTCTTTTCAGGGGAATGTAGCTAAAGCAAGTGTAAAATGTTGCTAGAAGTCACTAGGCGATGTCCCAGACTAATTTGCATACTAGTTATTCATTATGATCAATGGCATATCAAATTGCAATTAAAGACACATGAAGAAGGATGATGTTCACTTATAATATAATAGAATAAGGTTTTATTAGAATAGAAAATAATATATTGTCCTTTATTTCTTAAATAATTTATTTCTTATAGAAAAAAGTCATCTTTTGTCATGGCACAAGCATTTACAGCATACTAAACTTACTTTCAAGAACACAGACAAAATGAAGCAGTGACTGTGAGAAGCCATGAAGTAAAACTTTTACTCACTTTTAGTACTTGTTATATAGTAAATGTTATAGAGGTGAGAGTGTAGGACAAACAGTGGTGATCAGTCATTTAGGGCGTGTATGGTGCAAGTGATTGGTCACAAGTGCAACACAGTCAGGCATTACGTAATGATAGTGAAGCCCCTTTCACAAACCTGTTAATGTATCAGATAAAAAGAACATAGGATAGAGAACAAATTTTCCCTCCCTCTCAGTCTTCCAGTACAGTAACAGGTGTCATGTATTCCCACCTCACTATATTTTACAGGATGCTATGGAGCGCAAACCTCCATGTAAAACATGGGAGACTGGATATGGCGTATAATTCATAGGGCAGCAACTCCATATTGTTGTCAAAAACCCAGGCTGAGATATATCCAAGCAATTTTGTCTTCAGCATGAGCAGCCAACTTTTTTTTTTCTTTTATTTCTGAGTCATTCCAATTTCCAGCCATATTGACTTCCTACTTTTGAGTTAAGTGGAATACAGCATCTTCTACTGGCATGTTTTTGGGAGGTGAGAGGCAACCAGGGAACCTGGAGGAAACCCATGCTGACATGGGCAGAACATGCAAAGAAACACCACGCAGAGACTAATCTGGGTTCAGAATCGAACCACAAACCTTGGAACTGTGAGATGGCAGTGCAGCCCTCTATTGTGCTGCTTACATGCCTACTATTTGCATAGTTGCATAGAAAATACTACAATTTCTGTCAAGAAAGCAGACAAAATGAAGGTGTGGTAGTGAGTTGTCTGGAAATAGACACAAAGAAATGGTTAAGGATGGAATAGTTTGCTTTATTACTGTGATTGGTCATTGGGAACACTGGCTCATTAAAGTGCAGCTCAGTCAGGCTTTACACACTGGTGGTGAGTTGAATGAACCTGCTCACTTTACTCATATAACCAGCAGCGATGACGTGATGTATCAAGTGCACGACAGATGCTAACGTGTTCTCAAAAATTCACTAAAGAGGTCTAAAATCTACCAATGGACTCACTAAGCTGGCAGTTCTGTGTCTGAGAGTGTAGATGGTTAAGATCAGCGAAGGCACTATAGAAGGTACATGAACCAGTCTGCTAGCCTGTGTAACTGAACATGTACTATTAGTTAACAGTCTATTATGTGGTGTGATTAACCTTCCATATCCAATTGCACTTCTAACACCAGTCCATTCCTTACGTTTATCAATAATTTACTTTCCCGGCTACACTGGGACTAGAGTATCAAGGAGTAACACTACCTTTCACTTCATGCCAACCTATAGTATTACGAGGTATATGGAGGTCATTTACACAGTGATGTTCTGGTATTTGGCCGTGTTCTCAATATCAATTTAAATAAGAAAGATGCTTTGACAGACAGCTTGCAACAATTCATATCTAAATCATGTTAAGAACCTGCAGTGACATGACAGCTAATAGAAGATGGTTTTATCAAGGCTTCAGTCATCCACATTGGTTTTTAGGAAGATTTCAATAATCAAGGAAATGACATTGAAAAAAATGAAAGAATGTAAATGGGAAATACATTCCAGTTATTCAAATTCTAATTCTACAATATAATCATTATATTCTAAATGATATTTAAGCTATATACTGCTATAATGTTTCAGGCTGCACAAAAAGGCTGATGTAGCGCAGAAACTGATGAATAAAGATTTTTGTTCTGTAGAAAAACATACAAGTCTTGTAGACTCCCTCACAGGACCAATTACAACGATAGCTTTCTGCCAGGCGTGGTTCCCCTGCAGTTTTAAAACTCACATTTTTTCCACCTCTGCCCCTGCTGTCAGACTGCAATGCATGCAAATAGTGTGTAACCAGTCTGACTCTCAGTTAAATGAATAGGTGCATCTGATTATGTGCAGATACGGCACATGCATGGCAGCATCTTAAGATCAGCCAAATCTGAACTAAAAAAAGTCATAATCGGATGAATTGTTTAATCCCACCATGAGTTCACAGATAGAAACTCCCAATCTTGTCGTAGGACCATTCTCTCTTTCTAAGTAAACACTATGCAAATATTGTGAGGGTGTAGCACTTTGTGTAGGCTAGTTCCAGCAAATCCATGCGTGAGTGAATGAGGTGAGTGTGTGGATTACACAGACACGAAAACGAGCAGTCTTTCACGGCAAATCGGCCCTGCTTTCTTTCCAGCTTCCAAAGTTGCCAGCTCAGCCCTGGTGAGGAAATGACATCATTGTTTGTGGCTCTACAGCAGATGGAGGGAAGGAGTGGCCCCTCCCTGAGCCAAGCCAATGTGCCACATGATGGAGTTAAAACAGTGTGTTAATTTAACATGCGGTCTAGTCGGCGTTCTCCTTGCATAGCATGCAGAAAAGTCACAGGAGTGCCCCGCTTTCCACGATGGCTGTCTCTACTGTAGCAATTGCTTCATCAGCAAACTCATGAATGCACCTATTCACTCGTCTAAATTATCCAAATAATGCCTCAGCGTTAGTGTGTATGTGTGAGAGTGTGGAGTGGGAGATGTTCATATGTAAAAACATCTAGTGAAGGAGAAGATTCTTCTTCTTTTACTCCTTCCTAAATGTGGGGTGAATTGGCAAAATCTGCACTGCCACATATAATGTCTGTGTTCTTATACTTGATAGGGAACTCATTTCATTTGCAAATCCTGTATGTCCCTAGTCCCATTCTGATAATATGTGCAAACACTGAGTCTATTCGCGAAACTCTACACAATAACATGCTTGCATGTGAAGCCATGTGTCTGATTAGTCACAGTGTAGACTATAAACCGCTTGTGGTTTAGTCTCTGACTTCTGTGAATGCTGCAAAATAAATGCATCTCCACAGGAATGTTCTTGATTAAAGAATAAAGGCAGCTATTACGTCCACGCTTGTTAATGTCAGTCGATGTGAGTGTCCTATTATGGCTGGGTGAGGTTTAAATCAAAAAGAGAGCCTGGTATTTGATTTCTATGAGAAAGAGAAAGAGAAGGTAAGAGATCTGGGGCAGAAAAGCAGAGGGAGGAGGTCTTGGGAATGCAACACTCCTGAGAATGTTGAGCTGTTTTGGAATGTTCATGGTATTTGAACCTTCCTCCAAGAACAGTGTTGTTTTTCCTTGCCATGTTGGGTAGAGACGAGAAAGGAAAAGATGTACTTTGCAGTTATGACCTCATCACAATCAGGTTTGCACATAAACACTCAATACACAAAATAAAGGTACCACACTTCCCTTTTACCACGTAACACCACAGTCGCAGCCCTTGGTAGTGTTTCCAAGGTGGTGTTTCTATTAAATGAAAATAAAACATCATTAACATGTACACTCCTGGGCAAAAAAAATTAGGCAAACCCAATATTGCAAAACATTAAGCTTTTAATGGTCTCAACAGCAAATCATTGGTCAGGAAAATTAGCAAGAATAGATAAAGTAAATTGGTGTGGGAGCTTTTCCCTTGATTTCCTTTAAATGTTGAAGTCTTGTGGGTAAACTCGCAGATGGCTTTTTACAGAAAGAAGGTTTTGTTTTTGCTTTTTTAGTTCTTGTTCATTTTCTGCCCAGCAATTTTTGTTGAGACCATTAAAAGCTTAATGTTTTGTAATATTGGGTTTGACTCATTTTTTTGCCCAGGAGTGTATCCCTAAGAGTTTAATGTAGCAGTAAATAAGATACTGGAATGGTTCATTTGCAAGTTCTGACTTAAAAGTCTTTAAAACTTCATTAATCTGTTGACATGGAAAAAGGAAATACACCAATATTGTCATGGCAGTGTAGTGCATTCTATAGTAGTAGTGTAGTGTAGTCTATACCAGGTCAGTTTCAGTCCCACGAGCTAGTATTTGTTTTTTAGTACATAGTAGAATCTGAAGCTGTTTTGCATAGTAAAATTACACAGATATTCTTTCACACAACTTTTGAGAGCCTGTGCACAGGGGAAAGCAGGGACAACCCCGCACCAAACCGAATTTTCCTCCACCCACATTTAAAGAATGAGCAGACTGAAGGCTAAGCATAAACAATCCTCTCTTATATGATTGAAAACAGGATGGCAAAAATAAAACAATTTAGAGCCATTCTATATCTGCCAAGGAAGTCTTTGCTAGCAAATAATGGAAGTTTTTACTACTGTAGTAGAGAGAACAAAATGAAGAAGGCACTTCAGCAACAACCACCCAATATCACTTCTCTTCCTTTTTCTCTTTATAAAATTCTTGTACATTTTATAGAAAATCAACTGGCTCTCTATGTTATCCGGAATGATGTCCAAGATCCTAACCAATTTAGCCACTAGGTCAGCCAAACTATCATCTTTGGCCTCTCAACAGTCAATCACAGGACCCACCTGTACATACTCACAAGCCTTGGAAACGGTGGCCCATCATAGCAGTGGTTTGCTTTTTACCTAGAAGTTTCGAGATATCAGGTGACGTGGAGGTGATCCATATTTGCTGCATATGTGTGCTACAAGGCTCGCTGCTGGGTCCTCTTCTATTCCTGCTCTCTCTGTGATGTAATATTCTCACGCAGTTTTTCATACCATTTCTATACAGATGACACTCAACTCATCCCATCCTACACTTCCTTAGACACTCAAATTCCTGCACGGATCTTAACGTGCCTGTCAGACATCTCATCATGAATGGCAGCTCATTACTTGAAATTAAATCTTAGCAAGACTGAGCTGCTGCATATCTATACAGATGCAAGCCTACATCAAGATCTGAAGAACTCTCAGGATTGTACCCTCTGACAATCCATACATCCTTGCGGTAGTTCTGGACAACCAAGTATTCATCTATACTCATATTGCTATCCTGACTCCATAATGCAAATTGCTTCTTTCCAACATCAGGAGGATCTGGCCAATTCTCTTTATAGATGTCACTCAGGTGCTTGATTGTCATCTAAATGTAGCAACTGCCTCCTGGCAGGTCATCGCCTGTTTGAAATTCAACCCCTGAACTCATTCAGTATGCAGCTGCATGACTTGTGTTCAAACCATGCAAGATCTCTCACATCACCCCATTGTTGTGTTCCCTCTACAGATTGAAACAATAATGCTTGCCTCCAAAAGCAAAAAAAAGACCATCACCCACCTAGCTGAAGGCACATATTACATGCAGCTATGCACCATGCTCCCTTCGAGTCTCTAGTATGATGATACAAGAAACACATGATACAAGGAAGGCTGAACTAACTCCTCGTACTTACAGGGTGTTAGTTCGATTGTATTCTAGTTGTTCAAGCGTGACAATTTCCATAGGGATTAAATAGCACTTCGATCTACATAAGGGTGTCTGCCAAATGCTGTAAATGCTAATTGTAAATCCTTTGTCTCCATACAACACAGAAAGTGCTGTTCTAGGACAGCATTATGCAAGTTATTCACTCCTAAACCAAGGTCAGGTGAGACCATGCATCAGAAAACAGCAATGTCGCCCTCTACTGATGAGAAACATGCATTCTGATTATAAGCAGAAATATCCACCAACATTATTTCACAGACTTAACTCGACTAAACCCATCAGAGATAATTGATCCAACTCATCAAATAAGACACTAAGCAAAGACTTAGAGTGCACAGTGCTGCCAGATCATGGATTAATGATCACTGCTGTACAAAAGCAAAAGGGTAAAAGACCAGTCAAATTCATTTTTTATGTGATGAGCACAAAAATGGCCTTTATTAATAGTGCCTTCAAGTGAAGAAAACAGCATTATGAACAGCTGCACTGTGAGATACCCACAGTTCACCTGAATAATGGGCTGTTTTGCACAAGTCTTCTCCTTTGTGATTTCAGAGGAATCTCAGAAGTCCCAAGATATACAAACCCACAAATTATAACCCACTGTCACACAATCAACACAGAATGGAAGCAAAGTCAACACTGTGTAACATTTCCATTGTTCCAATTTTTTTAATTTCTAAAAGTTCTGGGTTTTTTTTCTAAATCTGTACAGGAATTTGTTCTCAGAGTGTAGAAAAGCTGGTCTTCTTAAATTCATAGTCATTCACTGCTCAGACAGATAATTTCATGCTTAATTCACCGCCCATAGAGTTGGTGCATTACACAATCAAGAAATTGCAAGGCACTGCCAGAGGTTTGAGTAATGCTAATTTTGCTACCAATTCAGTATAGACTCTGTTTATATATATATATATATAAAAAAAAAAAAAAAAAAAAAAAAAGAACAGCCAGTCATTTCAGTCTGACAGATTTACAACCCAATTAGAATAGATAATAGCTGTATACTGTAATGTATTGTGTAGGAAGCCATTGTATTTTAAACTGCCAAATTAAGTCCTCCAACATGTTAAATTCATGATTCAAACAAGTAAATTAATTTATTAATAGTAATAAAATGAAATCCACTGCCATGATTGATTAAAAACTAGGATTTATTTTTTAACCCCCATAATGAAGTGACTTGCTGCAAACAACTTGGGCACTTTATTGCATCTTCAGTTTGACCAAAATGGATCAACGCCCAAAATCACTCAAACAAAACCGACAGCAAAAACAAACACCTGTCCTTCAGCAACCGTTGCTTCAAAGCCAGTTTAAACTGTGTAGCTAAAACACCTTTTAGAACAAAGATTTTTTTCACTGATAAATTATGAGAGGAATATTTGTAATAAATATGTACATCAAATATATGCCATTTGGACTTTACATCTTTCAACCTACGTTTAACCCAAATCCAAACTGAAACATGTTAATTGTGCTTGTAGCTACATGGGAGAGATTCTCTAATCTTAAATCAAAGTAGTAGACAGAACAAGATTCCCTCAAACAACCCACTTGCAGCAGTCTTTTGATCACAAAATCCTGTTCACCACTGTTCTGTAGTCACACTAACAAAAAAACGCTGCTTTGGGTTTGTGCATGTGGTCTCGACAGTGATGTGTTCAGCCCAACAGGAGACCTGACAGAGCATTCAGGTCTCTCATGTAAGGGTTGTCACTGAGGATGCGGTCGATGCGCTGCTTTTGGTCAGGGAAAATGTCGTACAGCTTCTTCTTCAGTTCTGTAGTTTCTGAGGGTGAGCGCTGTGGAGGTGGAGAAGGAGACGGACGAGGTGGATGCCACTCAGGTGGGCCGGAATGGGGCCAGTGCGACGCTGATTTGGACTGAGTGGGCAATGGGGCATGTGTTTGGGCATAAGCTGATGGCATGGGCTGCAGATCCATCTTCAGCTTTGCATTAGATCTAGACAGAGGAAGAACGAGGTCACAACTTTTTCAAGCACATTTGCTAAGTACCGTATCACTTTAATTGTAAGCCAACACCATGTTTGGATATTTTTGGGGCAACTCACCTCAACTCAACTTTGCGCAGGAACTGCTCCAAGAGAGGCCCGTGTTTTCCCAAAGGGTCATCTGGGATCATAAAATGATCCTCCACAAAGGTGAACTGCAAGAGTCTGAGCCACAGAAGAAAACAGGTCATGTCCAGCTTTATCAGTCAAGTTAGACTCACTTAGCCCTATAGTAACAGTCAAAAGTTTGGACTCACCTTTTAATTAAATGGTTTTTCTTTATATTTATTACTTGAAAGACATTTTCTGTCTTAAAGTAATGATGGACTGTCGTGGCTTTATACTTAGGTGAGCGGTTCTTGACATAAAATGGATTACTACAGTTGTTGAATGGGCTATTTACAGTATACCAACACTACCTCGACACAACACAACTGATGAACTCAAACTCATTAGAAGGCAAGAAATTCAACTAATACACTTCTGACAAGGCACAGCTTTTAATTAAAAAGCATTCCAGGTGACGACCTCACAAACCTAATGCCAATATTGTGCAAAGCTGCCATCATCTCTAAAGAATCTAAAATATGACACTTATATATAAAAAAAAAAAAAAGAAAAAAAAAAAAAAAAAACAAACAATTTTTTGTTTACCACATAGTTGTGTGTGTGATATTTCATAGTTCTGATGTCTTCAGTATTGTTCTACAGTGTAGGAAACAGTCAAAATAAAGAAAAACCTCTAAATGAGTAGGTGTGTCCAAACTTTTGATTAGTGCTGTATATGGAGATAGATTTCCAAACTAAAGAAAATTGTTTACCTCTCTTGTATTATCTTTCTCCACGCCTCAGACTGTGTAACAAAGTCTCTCAGGTTGTCATTAGTGACGATGATGCCTCCTGTCTTCTCTGCCAAATGAAGCAAGAACCTGTAGACAGCAGGGAACAAAACAATGCATCAACACCTAGTGTAATGTTTAAGGTCAGCTTTCAGCAATTCAGTCCTTCTTTGAGAGAATGGAATTCTATTCATTGGTATGTCTAATGGGACTATCTACAATCACTTGAGGAAAAAAAAGGTTGAAAAAATGATTTAAATAGCATTGGGCTTGACCTTTAGGAGATTATACCTGTCATCATGTGAACTGATCCTTTGCCCACAGACCTCTCTAGAGGGGGTAAAGGACAGCAACCGCAAGTCCTCCAGCTGATTAAGGAAGTGCTGTTCTATGAGGAGTAAGGAAAAAGTAATTACAATCTTTCAAGCCAGGAAGCCCATGCTGGAGTCAAGTTGAACATTGCAAACTGCTAAAAAATTTGTATCAATATTCATTTCTTTATTACAAGTTGCAAAATATGCACCTGCTGCTCCTATATTTATAGCTATAAATACAATGAAATGAAACTATGAATACTATTTGTACTATGGAAAAAGTAATCTGCATTAAAAACCAGCGCATAAATGTGTTCACTTGTAATATAATTGGTTTAACACTAAAAAGTGGTTGCAAACAATTTACATGTTAACACAGAATTTGGTTGTTGCAATGTAGAATTTGATTAGGTCTCCTAATGGGTCTTTCATTTCACTTAATCATCTTCTTGGGCTCAATGATGCACGCTGACAGGCATCTTACTGCCACCTACTGTTGAGAAGCAGCTTTACTGCTCAAATAAGATAAAGGGGCCAACAAAATAGTGACAAATCACCACTCAAGAGTAATTAAATATTTTTAAATAATATCTTGGAGACCTGACGTATTGGCTATGTTGAATGGCTGGAGGCAGGTAAGAAGCACGGTCATTAAAAGATAAAAAATAACAATAATAATAAAAAATTTAAAAAAAGGAGGGGAGAAAAAGACAAATCAAGAAACTTCTGGTGTAAACTTTCCATTATTTTCTGATAGGCTCTATAGCTAAATATTACTTATATGCTTTTTACTGGCATAATATCACATGCTTGTTACGTCTGGTTAGTAACTAGTTACCAACTTAATGCACAATTAATTTTACATCTATCTTTTTTAGTAGTTACTGTTATATCCTGATGTTATACCATTTAAAATGGATGTTACATTTATATCTAATGCTTTTTAAATGTAGGATATTTTCTCTAAATAGTTAAACATTTTCTAAAGGGATATCAGTATCTGCACTGATCTAGCATCAGGTGGTCAGGACATTAAAAAGTAATGTAAAATAACACGTACTGACATTACTGACTAGTCACAGTTGCAGCTTAGGATACTGTTTCCCTAATAATGTTTATTATAATTTAAAAGTCTTGACAGAGATTTGTGGAAACCGAATCAAGCAGATTTGAAACTTAAAGTACAAACAAAAGCCCTCGGTGTTCCTGGTCCACAACGTGTACTTGTGCTAGGCTGAACACCTGATGACTGGTAAAAGGAGACATTTTATTGAAGCAAATGAGAGGAGAAATAAATACGGACTTAAAAATTATTCAACCTAAATATGATTATACAACTCGATCACATTAGTTGTATTGAAAGTAGGAAAAACACTAATATCCATGACTCGGTGGTAAACCAATTAGAAACTTGCTATACCCAGATTTGATAGGGAAAACAATTATGATAATGGACTAATAGATAAGGTATGACTACTATAGTACAACTTTGAGTGTCTGCCTGTCCCTACTGTCCTGGAAAGTCTGAGTATTAGCATGAGACCTTTTAATTGACATTTTAATTTTTGACATTTTCGCTTTGAACAGAAAACGTACACCGTTTTCTCAGCTCTGCTCAGGACCAGACAATACACTACATCAGACATTCACATTTAACACCCAAGCTGATGGACTGGATCACTGTTCTTTACAGCTGGCTGGAGATTACAGCTGGGGAATGGCATTATCTGTCCACATGTCTAATCAATGTGCGGCATTACTAGATGTAAACTCTGTACAATGGGACATGAGAATCTACATGATAATTTGACTCTAATTTCTAACGGTTCGGCTACATAAAACTCGTTGCTTACAGAGATCTGGATAAGAATCTAAAATGACTGACTAATCAAGATTAATAGATTACACTGTATGAACCATAACTATATGTTAAGGCTACATAATGCAGAAATAACGGTGGTAATTTATAAAATTATTGTTGCCCATATTTATAAATATTTTTTCCTGTTGCAGGATGCTGGTTTTGTGGTGGCTGTGATCTTCATCAGATAGCTAAGCAAAACTATGTGGCAACTGTGTCTAAAATCGAGTGGAAAACCTTCCCAGAACAATGGGGGTTATTATAACAGCAAAGGGAACTAAATCAAGGGATGTTGAACAAGCACATATGGGCATGATGGTTAGGTGTGCACAAACCTTTGACCATATGGCGTATATACAGGTTTGAAAACTACGGGTTTGGAACTTGAACTAAAAGTTTCCCTTTTCTAGCATTTTAAAATCTGATTACCTGCAAAAGTGAAAAGGTTGCAAATTGCATTTAAAGACTTCAATTCCACTGAAAGAAATTCCGCCTACCAGGTCTTTTGAATCTGAGTCATATTACGTGCACAATTTCATTTGCTATAGTCAGAATACAAGGTCAGCTCAGTGTTCGCCTACGTGAGTGCAGCATAGAGAGTACCAAAAGTTCTACAATTGAACTGTTTACCATGTTGTACTATGGAAATGTAATATGTAAACCCAAAATTCAAGTCCCATACATTTTACACATTTAAACAAGCAGGCATCTTAATCTCTACAGACATGAGGACGTGGATTGGCAAAAATGTTTTATGGAATGTTTTATTGTTCAGGAGATTTATTTGGCAATTTGCAATCAGGAATGGCACATTTTCAGCTTGGTGGCTCACTTTTAAAGGTCGAGTTATACTATATACATTGAATCTATGGTGTAGTTCCAGCATCGACGCTTGCATAGGGTGAAGTACTTATACTTGCAAGTAAGGTGTACGTCTCCTTTAGGAGGCACTGTTCCATGAAACACACCAGAATGTTCTGATGTTAAACACAGAAGAAGAGCGGGATGGGCGTTTTATGTTTCATTGTAGGAATAAGAAACAGAAAATAACACGGATAACTATAACATCATGGATAAAATGTTGTTCTGAAACAAATTTGCTGGGCCGGAAAAAGAAACCTTGATTAATTATGAACCAAGTGAAAAGTTGAGAACTCTTCAGCAGTATGAGCAGTTCAACGTGAAAGTCCCACTGAACCTCATTCCTGAGCATGCAAACATAACACCATAGTGTATCAGGCCACAGGATTAGATGCAGGATTAAACTGGCCGTTACAAAGACCTATAATCGCTATACAGCTTTACACGTCATATATTTATTGGAACACAATACTGTGATTGTAGATTTCTGAGAAGAAGGAGCAGCCGGAAATGCGTTGGAGGAAATGTGATGCGACCAAGTGGACCGAGCAACCTCAGTTGATGTGTTACATTTCTGGAGAAGTGCACGTCAGGCTGCGGCATAGATTTGACGCAGTAGTATAAATTGGCCTCAACTGTCTTACTGTAGCTCATTTGGTTTTGTTATGAGCTGGGGATAATTTCAGTCGACTTGATTTGACTGAACAGTCTGTGGTTAAGGGTCTTGATCAAGCACCTAACATTGCTCCTTGGCAATCTTGGGATTTCAATTCACAGGCTCTTGGCCATTAGCATAGAAACAGCACTTCTAAGCAACCACTGCTCCCATGGTCAAATCATGGCACACAAAATTCTAGGTATTTGAAGAAAATCTAATTGACTAATCAATTTCTAGTCTCTTGATCAACCCTTAAGTGAATGAATGTGAGGGACTTTTACCAGTGATGTTGGGGTCTTTTTTCTGCCTCCACTGGGGTACAAAGACAGTGATCTCTCGATGTCCCCTTCGCCAGAACGCTTCCACAGCAATGGCAATCCCGCGACAAGAGAAGATTCGATGGAGTCCATGTCTGGAACAAAACAGTTGTAACATTAATGTTATTGACACAGGGGGTTAGTGCATAAACGAATAGCTTAAACTGACTGAGAAGCAGACTCTGAGATCATAATAGAATATGGGTTTTATAAAATAAAGACAATAAGCAAACAGTACATGTTTGGTTTCTGTAGTCTAAGACAGTGTTTTGAGTTGATATTCCATAAGGAAATGGTGAAAGGAAAGCGTATTGGTTCAGACTATAAGAATCAGGAAAAGGTTCGAGATTAAATCTCCAAGGAAACCCATTGGCAGTACAAGTTCATTAAACAGCTGTATTTTATCTAGGAACAAAGTTAAAAGATAGACAGAGACACACACACACACCTCTGAGGGAACTTCCCTCTATGAGAGAAAGTGAAGTTGAACAGGAAGTGTTACTAAATCCACCACAGTTGACGTATAAAATAAAATAACCTTGCCATCTGGAAATGTAAATTGACAAATATGCAAAAAACCCATTCACGTCTCCCATGGTATATCTACCAAGAAATAACCACAAAAAAAAAAACCCTCGTAATTTTAACAAAGTGAGATCCACGTTATCACCAACTGAATCACTTGCTCGACTAACCTGTTTTCTTAAAGTTTTGCAAGTGAAGCGACCATAATCCTAATATTTCATTCTGTTAAAGACGGCAACGATAACCTGAATCAGCGCTTTATCGCATCACCACAATGGAAAAAAACTCACCACAACTGAACATGTTCGCTGCTGAATCTAATGGTGTTTTTAAATAATCAGGTAAAAGGACACATACTGCAGTCAACTGCTTTTAAACAGCAGATTAACAAACAAGGAAAGAAATAAACTAAGAAAAATACTATCATTAGGCCTAAATGATCAAACAGCTAAGGAACTAATGTAGTTGTAAATCAGCTGAAGGAGCATTTACACAAATGTGGCATTCATGAAAATCCTGCGATTTCAGATAACTGTGGTTTGTATCCACGGAGAGCTCCTGGGTTTGTGTCCACAGTGAGGATACTCTCTGATGTAAACCTCGACCGATAGGCTTCAAACTGTAGGAATGCCATGAAATACTGCATTTTTATACATCGACTATCATGTGAAGTAGTTTACCTATTTCAATTGCTCACAAATGGTTATGAATCTTTTGTGAATCCTGGTTGTTTAATTTCAATGACCTGAGAGGAAGCAATCGAAACAGATCATTAAAATAAAGCAAAGACGACTTGCCATTTACTAAGGACAAACCAAATGTCCTATAAAAGGAGGAAATGTAGGATTGGGACCTGTGGTAACTGACGCACTGAAAAGCCGGAGCTGGCCTCACTGGGTGATTGGGAACATGCTGTGCTTAAAAGGACCACTTTCAGTGGAGGTGATTGGCATTTCTCAACATACACATGTTAGTAAGAAGGAAATCCACATTACAGAAACCGCTGTAAATGTGGTGGGCATTTTTTTAAGTTGGACTTGGCTAATGCTATGCAACAAAATAAGAACACTGGTATTGCAGAAGATCAAAGACAGCTTAAGTAGCTAGCTCCATGCCAGAACAGCTAGTACAGTTACGGTGTTGGGTTGAAGATGGGTAAGTGCTTTCCAAACTTTGTGAAATCAGTATTTTACACTCTGTGTAACACACTAACTGTGCTCTGACTTCAGTGAAAGCTTGATGCAGGTCTCTTAACAGTATGGGGAGGAATTTTACTTCATGCTGATTTTTTGTCATTGCCTTTGTCTACCATCTAACAGAAAGGGTAATTAAATTAGGACATGATAACGTACATACATACATACATACATATATATATATATATATATATATATATATACACACATACACACACACACACACACACACACACACACACACACACACACACACACACACACTACCGGTCAAAGGTTTGGGGTCACCTTCTAATTCAATTATTTCTTTATTTTTATGACTTTAAAAGAGACTGGATAATGATGGACTGTTG
>JAQQZR010000037.1:11044137-11057453 GCA_030068235.1 Notoglanidium macrostoma | reverse complement strand
CACACACACACACACACACACACACACACACACACACACACACACACACACACACACACACACATATATATAAAATAATGAGTTATTATTAACACAGTTGCAGGTTAGGTTATTATTTTATTATTATTCTTATTTAAAGGTCAACTATGTAGGATTGAAGGGGATCTATTATCAGAAATGGAATATAATATTCAGAAGTATGTTTTCACTCGTGTATAATTACCTGTAACTACAAATTGTGTAGTGTTTTCATAAGCTTAGAATGAGCTCTTTGTATCTACATAGGGCGCAGTCGTCTTCCGACTAAACTCTACAGAACAACTTCCGCAATTTTACAAATTAGCACATTTACAAGAAATGAAGAAGAATCAGTGTTTGCTGTTGCTGGCTAACAAGTTCCAGGACCCAAACTTTTAAAAATCACACTGGATCAGACTTATTATTCAGTGTGGAAAAAGCAAGGGAGTGTGAATGTAAATACTCTGAAGTATACTACAGGCGTCTGACGGCCTGATACACTCTTGGAAACGGAGGGGTAAGGAAGGGGCATTCAGTCAGTTGAAGCCTACACCGAGGACCCTTAATAATAATAATAATACTTAAAAGACAACATTTCTAATAATGTTTGAAACGTCTTGGAGCAACGCAATGCTGCCGTTGGTGAGTGGAATGCTACAGATCACGTCACAGCTGCCAGGACATCAAGACAAGATATCATCCTCCAGTCACATGTAGGCCATCTGTGTGAATCATTAGCATACAGACAACATGGGGCAAACTAGTTCCTATTGTATAGACAAATCTTATTATCTTGGTATCAGTTTTTGTATGAAGCCCTCTGATACCCGTCCCCCACCCCCACCCCCACAAAGAATTTTCTGACTGCACACGAAAGTGTGCTCTAACTCACATTTTATAGGTCAGGACATCCCATATTCCTTTTTCACTAGGAAGCATCTATTGCTCTGGGGTTGTCAATGTGACAGATTTTTGACCTCCCACAACTAGAACTACAACTACTTCTTTACCACACACAAAATTTCACTGTTATTCAAATACTTCCCTAGCGCAAGTCATCCTCCTACACCTAAACCATTAATCACACCTTGCTGCCCACTGTCACAGTTCTCATAACAAGAGGGCCTTGCAGGAAATCACCTAGAGAATAGAAAAGAAATGATGAAAAGTAACTTTTGAAAGAGATGACAGAAGAGGAAGCATAAAGATGCGTGGGCAGAGAGCCCACAACCTGAACCAATACAGGTCACCCACTCATTTTGTATCTTATCTTGGTTTATGACACCCACTCTCTTTCACACACACATGCACATACAAACCTAGGTTCAAAAGCGCGCACATTCACACGACTTACTGGAAGTGACTTCTTAACCTTTAAACATTCTGACTTACAGACACACACACACAACTAGAGTGGAGAAACACTAGCTACATTTAACTTTGTTTCTCATCTGGTTAACTATACACACACGCACACACGCACGCACATACACACATTTGTATACATATCAACCAGCTACACAAACACACAAATACACAAACGCTTACGCCATGGCCACATTGCTGCCGTCTATGATGATGTGCCGGAGGTCTGGGCGCCCGGGTACGTCTTGCAGTACCAGCCGATAAGGTGTGCGCAGTGATTGCTGAAAGCGGGACATCCCTGTAAGAGGAATGGCCTTTGGCAGTGCTGGTGGCTCAGTGTGAGTCAGTGGCACTCGTACGCCGGTTTGATAGGAGCAGCTAGGCTGTGTTTCTGTAGCGGAACTGCGCAGTGCCGTCACAGTCTCCATTCGCATGGGCCCCACAGTCTGTGAGCCGCCCCGTGGCAGGTAATCAAACCTAGAGTCCGACTTAAGATCCAGTGGCCCAACTGTCCTGCATTTCCTCCCGATTACTATGACATCATCGTCACTGTCCAATGACACTGAACTGATTGTTTGGCTCTTCTGGTTCCAACCATTACTGCTGGGCAGCTTGATATTCTCCTTTAGCTTGATCTCTGTTAGAGCGCGACCTTGCACCCATTCCTTCTCCCTCTGCCAAGTATCAGTGGTGTGTGTAGAGGGACGTGGGTTAGCCATAGCGGAGGTCTCTTTGCTCTTTTGGCTCTCCTCCACAATGCGTTCCAGCAGCAGGAAGGTATCTTCAGTTTGGCCTGTTTCACGAACTACCCGCTCTACCACATCCTGCTGGTAGCCCATGGTTCTAAAGAAGTTCACCAGACACCGCAGGTTGGTCTCAGGGCTCACGGCTTCACCTTCGTCAGATGTATCACCAGACTCCAACATCAGCGTGGCCATTCTACCAGGTGGCCTTGTCCGTGTCTGGCTGTCATCACGGCCTTTCTCACGGTCCTGGTCCTCGTCCCTTCTCTCCAGTGAGTACTGCCTTTTGGTGTCCCTTTGTTCACTCTCGGATGAGCGCCGCTTGTGATTTGGCCGCCCGTTCAGTACCAGCATGTCAGGCAAGGGCACAGGGCTGGACACCTTGTCCTCAAACGAAGCCTTGTCCTTAGTAGAGGACTTTTCCTCAAAGGTTGCAACCAGGATTCGGTTGGAGAGCTCAGTGATGGGAGTGCTGGTCTGAGAGCGGTCCTGCTCCACATCTACACTAAGCTGTGTGGGGCTCTGCGCCAGCCCCAGAAGCTCCTCCTTTAGGGCGCTAGGCAAAAGCAACAGTTCCATAGTGTATTTGTCCGCCCGCTCCTCCACAAAGTTCTTAAATGCTCGCTTGACAGAGGGCTCTCGGTCAGCTGGCAAGCTACGTTTCTCTTGGAATAGGGCAACAAACTGCTGAACGCGGCTCTGTGCCATTACCACGGCTTCGGCACAACCCAGCAGCCTCAGACGGCCCGGCTCTAGCACCTGCACCTCAGCGCTTGTGTCTCGCAGCAAATGGTCCAAAAAGAGGCCACCAGCACCATCGAAGATGCAATGCATGTCCACAGGATATCTCTCTTCTTCCTGCAGCTCTGGGTCACAAAGACCCTTAACATACTCCTGCAGAAAAACAATCATGTGGCTGCATTAGTTATCACACAATAAGAGTTGCGATCTGTTTGTCTCTATAATTTATAGAATGCGACTGTATATAGCACCTGGACTGTTTCCATATATGCTATAATCCAAATGTAGTGGTAGTCAAATGGTTGGCAAGCATGGAAATATCTTATAAAATTAACAAGCAAAGCATTACAAAAGCGGTTCACAATGTGACACAGATTTGTGCAATGCAACAACTTTGGGTTGGTAGAATTAAAAATACAAAATGAATCCACAATTACTTAAATGGAATACCTAACACACCCAAGTCAAGGAGTACACCCAAGCACGCATTTATTAATGTCACTGCTACCTTAACAGATACAGACAGTAAGGTGCAACCAGAACAGCTTTTTCTTATTTATGATAATATATATATCCATATAACATATATATTAACCACTGTGACGGTTATTATTATCTATTATCTATGACTATTATCATCAAAATCTAACATAACACTAACACAAGTTCCAAACCTCAACCCAGTGGGTGTTTTTGTGTGACTAACGGGTAATTTGGAATGTGGACCAGTCTAGTCTACTGAATATGGCAATCACTTTATTATGTACATAATTAAAACTGAAAACTGAATGCCTTGGAGTTTGGGTGGCCAGAAAGAGACTAAAATAACAAGTAAGCCCTAGGACATGTGAATTTTCTTAACAGCTGACTCAGAAAGTAACTATGTGGGTCTGTGAAGGAATGACTGGTTTTCCACTTCTTCTCTGCAAGTGTCATCATGACATAGGAACCCCCTAGAGAAGACCATTACATCAAGAAAAAGAAGATTTTTCTCTGTTGAGTTTGAATGAGTAGTCAATTTACCGAACATTACAGGCAAAGATTACCCGTAATGACAAGGAGCTGAAACTCACAGCTCTGAACGATAGTGGAAACTGAACATGAAGTATACAGCGGGGGTCCCCGCTCTGACTTAGCAGAAACAAAAGAGTGACAGAGCTGATGTCATCACGGGATATGTGACGTGTCCTGAAATTAGACAGGCGTAATACAGGCCACAAGTGAGACGCATTAAAAACACAACGATTAATGAACAACTGCAGAACACAAATGAGGCACTTGTGCAAGAATGACACTCTGTAACAACAGTGTAAAACAGAAATCCTTAACGTTGTAGTAGTTCTGATTTACAAAGCAGGGTTGACGATTTCAGAGCTTAAGATTATGACTTGTCAGTCTGTACAAGATGCTCTCTGAAACTCTGACAGACTGATAACGTGTTATACAATGGAGATCCTCCAATCCTCTAAGCAAGGTTAGAAGCTGGGCAAGGTTGCGATGCTAATAAAAACTGATTTTTGTACACGAGAAAAAAATATATACCTGGATTGCAACTATTTGTAGAAGGTTTAACAGATTTAGAAAGCTTAAAGATACTTATATTTGTTCACATTAAATATATGATTTTAACACCACCTAAAGAATCTGACAAACCATTTAAACATGCAGTTCAGCATGGTGGTATTCAGTTTTGGATGTAGCTGGTCCTGGGTTTTCCAGTGGAGCACTATCATTGTGTGGATATTCCACATTTCCCGGCAGCAGCACTTCTTACTTCCGCTTCACAATTCGACGTAAACAAAGCCGCGTCATGAGAACTGACTAATGAAGTACACTCAATAGTGGAAGACTGCGTCATGTCAAATTCATTGCGTCCAGATTTTTTTTCTCTCGCTGTGGTAATATTACGGTAAACCTCTGTAGGGAAACTGAACTGAAGACAGGCTAAGATCAGCGACTTTCTCCCTCATTGATTCATACTGAACTGCTAGCAAGTAACAGCCAAGAGCTAGTTAACATTTTACTTCTGTCTTGTAATACAGACAAACTCAAACATACAAACAAAAGAATTCACCATTCTAGAAACCAGTCCACATTCACTGCCCTAGGAAAATATTAGCTAATATGTGATTCGCAATGCTACATAGCCAATATTAATGCCACTACTTTAGCCCTAGCGCTCCTCAAGGGCTTTATTTATGCATAAACATTTGTGATGTGATAGAAAATATTAGCCAAAAAAGGCTATAAACACACTACAGTTGCATTACCTTAGCTTTCGATACATCCTCTTTTTTCCCCTTCAGCTGAAGCCAGATTTGTCTGGACGTCTTACTTCCGTGAGCTCCAACAGTGTGGTCCAACAGGCCAATAATTGTAAACGCTACCTGGAAAACTTGTTCGACTCGAGACTTTGCGCATTTTAACTCCGGTTCTTTGCCTTCGTGCACTGTAAATTCGTCGATGATCCACGTCTCTGGCAGGAGTTTACTAGCGGCAGGAGCGCGGCCTTTCCCCGGCGGCACTACGCAGGTTAGCTCGGTGATTCGCTTCATGCCTGGGAGGGGCCGCGTTGTTGACATTTTGCTTTTTCACTTACTATTTATTCTGGGTCGGCGACGCTATAGAACACACACTCTGTAATACGACTCGCTTCCCCCCTTCATGATTTCAGTTGAGTCGTCTCTGTCCTCGACCTCAGTCAGTGGCACACAACCAGTGTGGCGTTTAACTTTTAGTTAGCGTAGCTGACAGCATCCGACAACCCCTAGAACCCGGAAAACCCCAGCTGACGTCATCAACACGCGACCCTGTCTAATCAAACCGCGGAAAAGAAATAAACGTCCACAATGATAAAAAAAAAAAAAAAAGGAAGAAGAAAGAAGTGCATATCAGAACCAAGGGAATCCAATTTATTATAAAACTTCCCGTTAAATGTCTCAGAAGCTAAACTCTCAGAAATACAGGTCACTGGAACATAGAGCAAGTCTAAAGGAGCCGTGACATGGACACTGTAATATTGTATCTACCTGAAGGATGTCTGACTTCTTGTAGAGTACAGATATAATATGGATATAGTAATACATTATATTTTTGCGGGATTTATTTACAAGTGCACTATTACATTAAAGTCTTATAGTATGAGCACAGTAACAATTATTTTTTAACCAAAAATCCAGTGTACATCCTTCAATATGAGTACAACAATAAATATTATTTTACAAAAAAAAAAAAGATGGAAACCCCCCCACAGAAACTGATTTTAAAATATCACAGGTCATAGTGTAGTCACATGTACAGTATGACCTATTACAAGTGCAATATTAAAGGTCTTACAAGAGTATAGTATTATATTAAAAATCCAGAAATGTTGGTATAATGAAGATTACAGCAGTTACTATTCTCTGACTGTGAATTACCATAAGCACAATATTTCAGAATTTCAGCAGTATTATTCCAGAATGAATCATACCTTTTTTTAAAAAAGTCACTAAAAATCCAGAAACGCAAAGGGGAATTACAGTGAAGAAATTAAGACACAAGAGTGATGAATAAATAATTGTTTTGTTATTCAGTGTATAATAGTTTCCTCATGTCTCTAATTAAAAACAATACCATTTGCTTATTGTATAACACATTCTTTAACTGCTTATCTATAAATAAAATCACATAGTTAAATGCATTCGAGTGCAAATCGATCACTTTTAAAGGTGAATAACATTCATCTGACACAAACTTAACATTTAGTTCTTGAAAAGCAACCCCTGATGAGTATTTTTCATTAAAGAAATCAAGCAACATAAGAGCAGTGCAGTGAAGGTTTTGCTTATCACTATGGAGTGTTGCAGCAAATTCATTTTGTTCACAAATGAAAAGTTGTTGTCAATTTCATATTTTTCACCAGTGTGATTGCTTTTTGCTCTTGGCCAGAATCTTATCCGTAATCCAATATATAAATGAAATATAATGGCTAGCTAATGTGAGTGAATATTACAGTTCCATCCGAAAGTTTGGAAAAAGCAAGGCCAATTATTTCGTTTTTGCTATATGTACACAGAAAACATATGGGTTTGAGATCAAAAGATATATGAAAATATGAATACAAAGAATATGAGACGATAGATCAGAATTCCATCTTTCATTTCCAAATATATGACTGACAGGTGTTTCTTGTTGGCCAGGAGTTCGTTCCCTGTTAGATTTACTGTTTAAACAATTAATAGCTCTGAATGTCTACTCTTGGTTTGAGCCCTGAGTTTCACCTATGAAACTGCATTTGTTGTTGAAAAGGATAAACTAACATCAAGACCAGAGAGCTGTCCATGTGAGAAATGAAGTTGAGAAGTTTTGAAGTTGAGAAAAGAGGGAAAATCTATCAGAGCCATTGTACAAGCATTAGGCATAGCCAATACAACAATTTGGAATGTCCTTAAAAAGAAAGAAACCACCTGCATACTGTCAACCAGACATGGAACAGGTCAGCCAAGGAAAACAACAGCAGTTGATGACAGAAACTTTGCGAGAGGTGTGAAGAAAAAACCACAAACCAACAGTCAGTGACATCACCAACAACCTCCAAAGATTGAGGGGTGAAGATATCACAATAAACCATTTGAAGAAGACTTCAAGAGCAGAAGTATAAAGGCCATAATGCACAAGGTGCAAATCACTCACCGGCGGAATATTCAGAAGGCCAGATTGGAATTCGCAAAGAAATACAGAGATGAGCCATAAATGTTCTGGAACCAAGATTAACATCTACCAAAGTGAAGGAAAGTCCAAAGTGTGGAGACAGAAAGGGTTTGCTTATGACAGAAAACTTATGAGCTCATTGGTCAAGCATGGTGGAGCTTGGGCTTGCTTGACTTGGGCTTGCATGACTGATTCTGGAACAGGCTCATTAATCTTTATTGATTATGTAACTCATGATGGTAGCAGTAGAATGAATTCAGAAGTCTACGGAAACATTCTGTCTATCAATTTACAGAGAAATACATCTAATTAGGAGGAACTTCATCATGCAGCAAGACAATGACACAAACCACACTGCCAACACAACAAAGGAATTCATCAGGGGAAAATATGTGGAATACTTTGAAGTGGGCATGTCAGTCACCAGATCCTAACCCAATTGAACAAGAATTTCACTTCGTGAAGAGGCGACTGAAGGGCAAAAACCCACAAAGCAAGCAACAACTGAAAGAAGCTGGAATACATGACTGGAAAATATCACAAAAGAAAAATTCAACACTTTGGTGATGTCAGTGGGTCACCAGCTTGTTACACTTAGTGTAAATGCTCATTAAAACTCAGTGATCCTACACCAAAGGTGACATGTTCTAAGCTGTTTAACACATATTTCCTAAATATCAGGAAATAAAAGTTGAAATTCTGATCTATCATTTCATATTCATCTTTTGTTCTCAAAAACAAATGTCTTCATTGTATAGCAAAAACAAAAGAATTGGCCTTGCCTTTCCAGTACTTTCAGAAAGGACTGTAGATTTGTTGTGTTTTGGAAAAAAAAAAAAAATTGTACAAAAAGCCATGCATTTTATGTTACATACCTTATAGACAGTTTATGAACCCCGCATAGGCTGTAAAACAATTCTGTAAAACTGCCTACGGCAGAAGATACCAATAGAAAAATATCAATAAAAATTATATTTCCCCTTTCTGGATTGAGACCTCTCTCTTCGTATCACCTGGCTAAACATGATCAGTTTCAGTCATTCTTGTACCATCGTTTCTTGTCTAGACAAAGACCATCAAAGCCCCTGTTAAATTTAGCTGGATCACCCATCTCCTTCTTTGTTGAGGTAGGTTCTTTGGAGGTAGTAGTCAGGGCTGTGGTGTCCCAGCAGGGACAGGAGATCACCCATTCCTGTTGTTTTCTATATGGATGAGAGCAAAAGCAGTAACAGAATTAAGATTGGAAGTGATCGTAAGGGCTGGTGGAGTCTGAGAGACTGGTAAGAGTTTGGAAATGTGGTTGGAGATTACTACCATGACATAAATTGACTGCAACACTATGACTTGTTAATAGAATAAATAGTACCAAAGAGAACAACATAAAACAAAACTATAATAACCTATAATTTAAGTAGATATTTTGGTATTTTTGGCTGTCGCCTCTGGCTGGGAAGGATGGCATACTCTCTCCCCCCTATCAATCATGGAGACACTAGCCAACCATGGATATCTGTGAGCTCATGCATGCGGAAGGGGATGGACAGTTACGCTGCACTGTGAGTTGTAGGAAGGAAGCATGTCATAGGTATGATAAGGGAGAGCTGGTGGGTGGGTGGGAATTGGCCAACACTAAATTAGGGAGAAAATCAGTTGGGAAAAATGTTTTTAGGTTTGTACACAGTGATTGCCAGAAATGGAAGTCCTAATATTTGCTAACTATCCCCTGTATCCATGGTGATTACCCCATTAGCATTATTACATGATGTGTAAAACAAAATTAAAGAAAACTGGGAGAAATCAATGCTGGTTGAACACACAGTAAATTTTCAGTACATCCTGGACCCTGTGAGCAAAACTCCAAGTGGCAGTCATCCATAAAGGTCACATGCTGGGTCAGAGAGGTATAACAAATGGTCAGGGGAAACACACAGCATATTTACCATGTCAGTCTCCTTAAATAGCAGACAGAAGTGGTCTATGTTGCACTGTGTCACTGATAGTGAGAGGTGAGTTGAAACTGAAGTGAGTTGAAAAGTGAAGTGAGGTTGCTATGTTGCCAGCGTAAAATCTCTGACCTGTTTTATCCCCTGCCTTGGTGAACAGAACTCATAGAACAGCACACTGAGGTACTCTATGACTGGAACAGGCGTATTTTGCTTCTGCCCAAGGCAAATGGAGTAGTCCATGCCTGTGTGGCATTCTGCAAGGTTATTCTGCAATTTCAAAATTTGATGCCTATCCAGTGCCCAGAATTGACAAGCCCCTGGATCAACAAAGTATCACTTGTTTTTTTTCAACTCAGCATTTTAGCAAAATTCCCTTATTGACAAAGTCCATGGCAAAATTACTTTCTCTATACCCTGTTTGGTTTACACCAATTTGTCAATCTTTCATTTGGATTTGTTAGAGCCCCAGCTACATCTCAAGGTCCTAATGACTGTGTGCTATGGACCCACATATGAAACTATGGATTTAGATCAGGGGTTTTCCTCTGACTGTGACCCAGGGATCACCATTCTGACTAAGAAGCAAACTGAGGACCAATGTTGTGGGGTCTGAGGAAAGGGGTTGAGGTATGAATCTTTTATGCCTTCACAGCAAAGCACAGGCTACCGAGGATAACCTGGATGGATACTATTTTCATCTTGAAAGTCACCTTGGCTTTTCTAAATTTTATATATTTGCATTACTTCTTCATGGACCACCAGGAGGCTGAAAACCCCTGATATAGATGATATAATAATCCATTATGTAATTGACAATATTCAGCATCTGAAGGCAAGTCTGAAATTCTTTAACATGAGCTGACCTCACAACTTCTTCTCTCGGCTTATTCCTTGTTCGGGGTCGCCACAGCGGATCATCTGCCGTCCTGGGCTGGAGTTGGCTGGGGTTTTTCTGCCTGATGCCTGACGCAACCCACCCAATTAATCCAGGCTTGGAACCAGCACCACGAAAACACAAACTGTGCCCCCTAGTGGCCTGGACCATTCACACCTATGGGCAATTTAGAGTAGCCAATTAACCTAACTCACATGTTTTTGAACCGTGAGAGGAAACCGGAGTCCCCGGGTGAACCCTGTGTGATCCAGGGATCGAACCCAGGAGCTTCTTTCTGTGAGGCAACAGTGCTAATCACTACATCATGCCACCCATGACCTCACAACAAACCTTGCAAAGTGTATACTATGATGGGTCAGGTTATGGTATCTGGGCTTTCACTTGTCATAGGCAAATTACAACCCTGTTTCCAAAAAAGTTGGGACACTGTAAAATGTAAATAAAAACAGAATGTGATGATCTGCAAATCATGTAAATCCATATTTAATTGATATTAGAACAAAGACAACATATTAAATAATGACATTGAGAAATGTACTATATTTTTATTTTGAATTTGATAACAGCAAAACATAAAAAAAAAAGTTGGGACATATGTGTTGCATCACCTGCTGTTTTAATGACACTTTTAAAAGTTAAATGTTGTCCCATTCCTGCCTGATATAGGATTTCTGCTGGTTAACAGTTCGGGATCTCCTTTGTCATATTTTTCATTTCATGATGTGCCAATATATTTCGAATGGGTGACGGATCTGGACTGCAGACAGGCCAGTTTAGCACCAGGACTCTTCTACTACAGGGCCATGCTGTTGTAATAGGTGCAGAATGCTGTTTGGCATTGTCTTACTGAAATAAGCAAGGCATTCCCTGAAAAAAGACGTTATTGTGATTTCAGAATATATTGCTGTAAAAAACTGTAAATATAGTTCAGCATTAAAAGTGCATTTCCAAATGTACAAGCTACCCATACCATGTGCACTACAGCACCCCCATACCATCACAGATGCTGGATTTTGAACTGTGCGCTGATAACAAGCTGGATGGTTCCTCTCCTCTATAGGAAACCACGTAAATGATTTCCAAAAATAATTTCCAATTTTGATTCCTCAGACCACAGACACTTTTTCACTTTGCCTCAGTCCATCGTAAACAAGCTCAGGCCCAGAGAAAGTGGCAGCGTTTCTTGATCATATTTATGTATGGTTTCTTTTTTGCATGCTAGTGTTCCTGAGCCCATGCCGTAATTTCCACTAAAGAATCGTGTCTCTTTTTAAAGCAGTCCCGCCTGTGGGCCTGATCCTGGCCGTCTTATATTGGTTTTTGGCCTTGTCCCTTAAATATGGAGATTTCTCTGGATTCTTAGAATGATCTTATAATCTTTTAATGATATTATGTACCATAGATGCTGAAATCCCAGAATTCTTTGCAATTTTATGTTGAGGAACGTTATTCTTAAATTGTTGCACTATTTTGCCCATGCAGTCTTTCACAGAGTTGTGAATGCCTCCCCATCTTTACTGCTCAGAGACACTACCTCTCTGGGATGCTCTTTTTATACCCAATCATGTTACTGAGCTGTTGCCAATTATTGTGTCAATGAGCATATTTTTCATTAAACAATACAGTTTCTCAGTTTCAACATTTGATGTGTTGTGTTTGTTCTCTTTTCAATTAAATGTGGGTTTACATGATTTGCAGATAATCGCATTCTGTTTTTATGTACATTTTACACAGGGTCTCAACTTTTTTGGTAATGGGATTGTAAGACTGCTGTGATTATAGTCTGCTTGCAAACCAAGTTAAAAAAGGGAGTGAGAAATCTCCTCGGGATATTATCATAAGCTTGTACCTAATTATTTGGACCTGTGGGGGTGTGATTTAGCATGGGCCTGCATTTGGAGGGAGGTGTTTGGGGGTAAACTAGAGTTGTAATGACTAATGTGGAACACCTGAGCCCTTGAGCAGTGAGCTGAGCTGTGCTATCAGTTGTATTGAGTGGAGCAAAACCAAGCAGAAAGCAGTAATCAAGCAGGAGAGCTGCAAACATTTTTTGTTTTGATTATTGTCTGACCATGAACCTTAAAGTTCACATGCCCTATTTCCCTGGGTCTGATATGTTATCTGAGCAACTTATTGCAGAGTTTGTTACACCCTTGTACATCAGAAAAAATTATTGAATAAATATGGGTCCATTCCTATTCTCAAAATGAATTAATGTTGCACATTACAAATACTTTATATACAGTTGAAGTGATATGTTTCTGTGTTTCACAGATAAAACTAATTACTTATTACTTAGTGCCAGAACCTACAGAATCATACAGCATAGCCTACATTAGATAGATTATGCATAGATTAGGTGTTTTTTGCATATATCTGATTGTTTAATTTTTGCCTGAAATCTGTTTGTACTGGGATTAAAAGTTTTGATCAAATAGAAGAAAGGAAGAAACTATTTCTCATGTTTGCACTGATTATATGGATATGCATATAATCAGATTTTTTGGTTTTATTTTCAACAGATCTTCATTTACCAAAAGGGTATGTTGTGTGGTTTGACAAAGTAACAAATACACTACACATTTTACATTACTCTTGCTATCAAATAGAATTTGGAATAGAAATTTTTCAAATACAATTTCCAAATAGAATATGAAAACATAATTCCGAATTTGAACATTTTGCTGTCCATGTTTTGAGAATGCTGCATAACACAAATATTCTTTACACTATACAGTAACAGTCAAAAGTTTGGACACACCTTTTAATTCAATGTTTTTTTTTTTATTTATATTACTTAAAAGACACTTCCTGTCTTAAAGTAATGATAATGACTGAAAGCAGTCAGCAAGCATTGATGGATTCCAGTTGCCCTGGTATCGTTTCTCCATCGTAGCAATGTCCTGGTGAAACCTT
>JAQQZR010000037.1:11029339-11044037 GCA_030068235.1 Notoglanidium macrostoma | reverse complement strand
GGCACGGCTGTCCCATTCACAGATGAAACAACAGTACTTTGTATAGCCGAGCTGCAGTCCTAGTAACAGAGCAACGATTTTAAGATCTCCACAGATATTCCAGTTGTACTGCGTTGATAAGTCACTTACGGGAATGAAAATGTTTGGATACAAATATAAGAAAAAATCATGACATAACTGAAGATTTCTCTGAAACGGTACGTGATGGATAAATTTTGATGTTATATTTGTGATCAGCCCCCAAAAATCTATAAGAAACACCCAACAGTGTTCAAGAAGCAAAAACTTTGTTGTGCAGTGTAGTGTGCAAAGCTGTCATCAAGGTAAACTGTGATTACTATAAAGAGTCTAAAATATGAAATATGTCTTTTTTTAATGCTTTTTTGTTTAACATATAATTCCACATGTGTTACATGAAAGCAAATTTTTTCTGTCTAGTACTCACCCCTGTGACCAATTTTAACAAATATTGCAATGGTGGGCCAAAATGGAGCAAACTAGTTTGTCAGATTTACTTAAAGGCCTTAATTATTTGAAAGGAATAAATGATCATGGTGTAAAAGGAGGGATGTGTGTTAATCCATTACTCATTTAAGATATGGAACTATGAAAAGAATGTCAAACCCATGTTGCCTGAGTTTTTTTTTTAACTTCATGTTTTGTTCTGCTTGGAGACCCAGAGGTAAGGTGTGTGTGTGTTTGCATGTGTGTTTGGATTTATATGAGTGGGAACTGGGAATAAAGGACTTGACATTTGTAAAGCTGTGAGGCCTTGGCATAGTTCAACACACAAAACACAACAGCAGTCAGTTTACCCACTTATCTACTAAAGGTTATTTCAGAACACAGTCTGCCACAAGAGAAACAAAAAAACAACCAGGCATATTTCTTTCAGAAACACATATATGCTAGCGTATGAAAATGTAGGTGCATCAGACCGGCTTATGTGGAGGCACAGCTTTTCTGATCTTTTAACCCTGCAGCGTTCTTGCTTCTTGTATATTTTTCTTTCACCCTTGGCTACGAGTGACAGCGATATACCCAATGATTCTTGACATACAGACACTGTATTAACCTCATACTTTATCTAAAAACCTCATGGAAGTTACGTCTCCATGTGTTTGTCTTCACTTGGTTATTTCTGAGATCACTAGATGGTGCTCTTGCTGTGTCTGAAATCTCTCTCTGGCTTGTTCACTCTTTACTGTATACATGGTTATATTTAGCACAATATATGTGAAAGCAGAAATGGAGACACCAGACTGAATTCAGACAACACTGACTAGTGAGCGATGAAGAAACATAATGTTGATCTGCCACTAGATTTTAATTTTAACATTAAAACTACATAGTAGCATAAAACCACAAAAATATATAACAATTACAAAGATCTGATATTTAAATACCTCATTTACCATTACCTTCTAGCTTTTATGATCGTTAAACAACAGTATTTAAGTATGCAAAGTTGGCCATTTCAGAGTCCATCCTGACAAGTACATTTTGAGCAGAATCACTACACTAAGTGCTGAAGTATGTGTACAGGATTTACACTGCACCGTGGATTATAGTATAGTGCAGTCTCAAGGAAATATTTATCCACTGAGAATTCAGACAGCATTACAAAATGGCTGCACCCCAAATAGTGCGCTACATGGTGGATAGGGAATGAATTCAGACGCAGCATCATTCTTTCTTCTCTGGCTTCCCTCACTCCCAATCGCACTGGGTATTGAGCAAAACGTAATTCTCAGATCAATATGTTTCATTATTAGAAGTCCAGACGTACAGAACAGGGGAATACAGTCTTTATTAAAGTTTACTGAGAGGAGATGTTGTGATGAACAGTACAAGAAAGAAGACTGTGTGTTCATTGGTACATATAGTGCTCATACAGTAAAAAGCACAGAAACAATTTATTTATATATTTATTTTACATTCATTATATTATTTGTCTTGTCCTCTCTTCAGCACCATACAAATCACATCTGCATAGATTATGGGTTATTGCTACGATTTCTACTAAAAACAATAACAGTAACAACAGCAATAATAATGTCACCAAGTAAATGATTCTGCATTTATAAAAATGAAATAAAGTTAAAGACAGGGAAAATAAATCCAAACAATACAATACCCAAGAAGTACAATGTAAAAAAAACAAAAAAACAAAACCCAAATAACACTTTTAACAGCTGAGATGAGAATAATCCACAGGATTAACAGTAGGCAGTACCTCAGGAAGAGACCACACACACGTTCACAGACAAACACACATCCGTTTAATGGGAGACAGATCGCTTCCGCGCAGATGGAGCATGCACTACGCAGATGAGAAGACAAAGAATTGTTGCAGGACGGTTTGTCTAATGTCCCCTGTGTGTTGCCTATGTGTCTTCGCATGTGTGTGTGAGACTCAAGTGATGGACAGCCCACCAAGTCCCAACTTGGCACACCATCCCGTGGAGAGGGGAATAAATATAACACCACATAAAAGGCAAATCATGAATAATAAAACAGCCATAAATTCCATAATCTGGCTGGATGATTTATGAATTTATAGTGTGATATGGCCCTGGCCACACTGTAAATATTCATGTGACAAGCACTAAGCTCTATTTAATTGTGATTAATGGTAATGCATCGGAGCAGGCCTCATAACTGCCAGCTTTTATTACAGGCAGCTGGCTGAATGCAAATGTTATTCCATGTAAGATTAGGGAGACAAATTGGGCCTTTCCGCTGGCTTCTGGCTCGCAGGACAGACGCAGGATCTCAGCAGGAATCCCAGCCAGAATGTGCCAGCTTGGAAGGTCCATCAGAGCGTCGTTCACACAGCCTGTGAATGCAGATGATGAATCACAATGAAGTCATTGATAAATGCTCAATATTGGACAGGAGATGAGTGTCCCTGTCACACCTGGTGAAATATTTTACCAGGTTTCATACTGTGAACAGCTATAGCACCTCCAAAAACTTTTAACCAACAAAGCCCAGTACTTTTCTCTTTAATATGAGAGATAATCTAGCTCAAATCATTGTTCCTAACACTGTGAAAATGTGTGTCTGGGGGGACTAATATTTATAGCAACCTTTTAGGTGCTGCTAATGTAACTTCTCAGAAAAAAAAAGACTTAAAATACATCACTTTTTTTTTCCATTAACTTGTGGCTTATGTAGATGTCATTTCTCACATTGTCCATATTTCCCAAGACCTTTCTATAGATGTCAGCTCATTAGCTATGGTCAATTTGCAATTTTTGTCTTATGGCTATTGTGTGCCTTGACATATTCAGTTTTCTAAGGATGACTCAGCTTCTTTGACAAGATTTAGTAGGAAAGAACTTATCTGTTCATTTTAGAGATCTACAGTATTAGCTGTGTGAAGTAATGGGCTAGGCAAGAAAAAAATTCTATTTCACATACTGTATGTATATATGAATTATATGTATGTAAAATAAATAAATGTAAGGAAAGTTCTGCATGTCAAGGCGACATTTGTTATGAAAAAAGGACATCTGAATTAGTGATGGGGCAATTGTATTGACATGAATTTCTTAATTACATCCATTCATAGTTACACAGAATCTGTGTTGAAATGAAATGTGTATGTACAAGAATTCTTAGGAATGAACCAAGGTCAACAGAGTGTGAATCATCCTTTGAACACTGACATGTGAACAATTCAGGAATAAATTCAGGCATTCACAGTGACAGCAGCATGATTTATACCCTCAACTTCTCTCTCTTCTTAGTTCCTCTCATACCCTAAAACCCGTACTTTTTGTTAACATATTTTTTTTCTGAAACAGAAATTTTTCTAACAAATTAATTCTGTTATACTCCACCTCCACCCTCCTTCTTCTGTGTTTGTCTGTACTTTTCTGTTATAACACACGGTCCTAATCTCCAGTATGTGCAAAGGCGGGAGCCGAGAAATCAATATAGCCTGATGAGCGTCTGCTGAATCTTGCTGTGACATTTAGATAAAGAGCTCAGTAATGAGCCACCACTCTGGTCCCAGAAACACACATTACATGCATGTGTTAAACATTCTCTATCCTCTAGTTTGTTGCTAAAATCACAGCCCATTGCTTAAGGCCAAGCAATCTAATAAGACAATCATTTAGCAACACCACCTGCTATACAAAAAAGAAGAAGCACTATATCACAGGACAGAAGACAAGAACAGGAACATAGTAGTCATTTAGTCATAGCAGGGCTCCACTTCACGATTATTTTCTTTCTTTCAGGATGTTTTTTAAATGATAACCTATAGAATATAGGTTTAAGTCGCCATCATACAAAATCCTGGTATTCTCTGATTTATGTCAGAGATGTCTTGATTTTAAGACCCACTACAATTATGACATGGACAGCAGGTTAGACAGTAGGGAAAGCAGCAGCAGTTTCTATCTTTAAGGAACTAGGCATCCACCCATTTCCCCAGAATGGCACTGCTCTGCAGGGGCTGAATCAGCAGACATGCTTCTTGGGCACAGGAGCAGATTTAGGCCTGACTGCAGCACCGCTCCCTAATTGGTGGCAGTGTGGGGACTGGCACACAGCCTGAGGAGGTGGAGGGATAGAGGGGGAGGAGGAAGGTGGATTGTGCCTCAGTGCCTTCTCTGCCAATTGCAATGGTTAGAAGGAAACAGACGACAAAGGGAGGGAAGAGGCAGTAGTGGTCCTCACGTCAATGACCGCTTATGGGAGGCAGCCAATCAAGCAGGGAAAGTGAAGATAATGTACTGATATGGTCCACCGTCAACACGTCCAATGTGTCACGCTTCCTCTCACCTCACCTCTCACACTCTGTATTGTTCTCTCTTGCCACCTCAACAGCATATCCTATTGTATACACCAAGGCAAGGTTGTTCTGTGGTGACACATTTTGAAGAGCTGCAGGTGACAGTGAAACAGACAATGGTGCAAATTAATGTTAAAAGTGACTACAGCTCAATAGGTGTCTTGTCTATTGTCACACCATCAATCACACAGTGGCTGACATTAAAGCCCATGCATGGGGATATTTCAGGAAAAACTGACACTTTCTTATTTTAATCATTCCGTATCAGGTGAGAAAGATGCTGTCATTAAAATATATAAAAAAACAATACTAAAAACAAGGCAAGAAAACATGGCAGCAGCACTGTCTGCATGCTTTGGTGGAGCTATTAAAAATTGTGTGGCCGGGAATGCACTCTGCCTTGCAGGACACAGCCACTGCAAGACCATTCCAGCCCTCTGACACTGACCCTCTTTGCCCTCACCCCAAAAATAAAAACACTTGCTTCCTCTCTGTCCAATGCCTTACAGATCCCTCTTGCCACCATTTTTTTAACTAGTCTACCTCAGCAGGGAAGAAGAGCCACTGAAGCCAATTAGCAGCAGCATTACAGAGCACTTTTTACTCAGGGGCTGAGGGGCTCATTAAGCATTAAGAATTCATGACATTTAACTCCTCAACATGGTGGCCAAGAAGCAGTGAATGTGGAAACTGGCAATTGGGACTGGGGAATAGGGTGGAGGCAGTTCCCTCTGGTAATCAGCAAATAGACCACTCTCTCTGCACTAAAAGAACACATGAACAGGAAAAGAGTGTGATCTTCGTTGTACGTAGGTGTCACTGGTGGCAACCGCTGCAAAACACACCTGATATTTTGTGCAAAACACAATTAACTCAGTTCACTGTTCATTGACTAGTCATTAACAATTAATGAACACTTTTGAAAATGCAGCCAATGAACATTTATTGACTCCAGGGAAAGTGAAAAACTGAAACTCTGTGGAAAGTAGATTAGAGGAATGATCCTTATAGTTTTCACCTGAGGTTTACAACACACACGCTTCCATTTACTTAAAGAAAGGTGTATCTATAATAATCATGTGTCTAGTGAGTTAGTGAGTGAATGCGTGGGTGTGTGTAGGTGTGTTTTTATATCTTGGTATGTCTACACAAGGAAAATACTGACAGGTTTGTCCCTGTAAGGATGTATATCTGATTCCACACAAGTTTTTTTCTCCTTAAAACTACAGCTTCTATTTAAAAAATATAAGAGCCTAAATAGTTTCTTTTGATTACTGAGATTAAGGTTAGGACTATGTGTAGGTGTAGGTATTACCTGCATTAACAATTATGTTAATAGAATGTCTTCACTAGTATAGTAAGACAAACGTGTGTGTGTGTGTGTGTGTGTGATTATACATAACACTTACCTACACTTCCTATTAATTTTCACTATAGTTATATGAATAGTAATATGCTGAATAATATGTTTAAGGTGAATGACTGAATGAATTACAAGATGGTAGTTGTGGTTGCAGTGCTTGTGTGAAATATATGCATATGAATATGCGTGGAGATGGAAGAGATGAACCTCTCATTCCTCCTCTGGCACCTATTTAACTAATAACATTGCCTGTGGAGGAAGCACTGATATGCTGTGTTGCTATTACTACACAGGTATTAAGACCTTTCTAGCAATCTGTATAGCTGATAGATTAGTAGTGTGTAAGGTAGGCAACCAGAAATTATGCTTACAGGCAGCAACTGGTCAGAATGGAGTACACATTTACCTAGCACATACTTCCAGAGAAGGAGAAAGCAAACCGAGTTAGGATGGCTGCGCAGTCTGTATAGTATATATAATATCAAAACTCCCTGAAGTGACCTGTGACTTCCTAATGAATATCACTGCCCTTTCAGTTTCGCCCCACTCCTCCCTCCCATCTACCATTTGCTTTGTTACCTCTCAGAGCACTTCTTTTCATCTAATCTTTCCATTCCTTCCGCATCCCTCTCTTTGATCTGTTCCCACTCTCCTGCTCTTTTCATATCTTTTTCTCTCTCTTTCTCCTTCATCCCCTCCCTTCCTTGTTCGTTCACTTTGGTATCTGTCTCCTTGTTTGCTAAAGATTTTCTCATTTTTCTCTGGCTCCACAGCCTCGAATTTCACTCCCACTGGCTTTCGTTCCATCACATTCATTACCTCCAAAATTCACACAGATAAAGTTGAGAAGCTGCAAGGACGGTTGATGATGCATCCACATTGCCAAATCTTCCCTCACGCATTTGGCATGAGAGAGGACAGGCCGACTGGAATTCATTACAGATTTGATCAATCATTCCCAGGATTTGTTTAGAGTTACGTCTCCATTCACCCATCTTTTTTCCATGCTGTAATGGTGTGTGTTAGGATGCTAAAGGGCAAGGGCAGTAACTGTGCAGCTGAATGACAGAGACTGAGGTTGCAAGATTAATTTATTTGACTGACCTTTTTTAAAAGAGGCACAGCTGGACATTAACTATCATCCTACAAAATCTGACCTTCTGTGAACTTCGTTTCTGACTGATGACTTTACCCTGTTATCACTGTCATTACTTTATTACATGCTTGTTATGCATCTATTAAGCATTTATTGTTTTACCACTGTAAAAGCATGATTATAAAACCGAAAAATCAACAATTCCCTTTTCTTTCCTCAGATACCATAAACCATAAAAAGTATTTATGGAGTTATAGAGAAAGTTCAGCAAAACCAATATTTCTCTTACCTACCTTGATATCAAAATGTTCCTTTTTACTCCATATGATGAATGAGAGTAAGGAATGGGAGCCCGGTGCAGTCTTTACAAAATGAATGGCAAGTAATTAAAGGATGTTCACTACGTGTCCCTTGACAAGAATAGGTGCTTGGAACAGATGCGCTTAGGACAAATCGATTCTGCGGGGAAGAGAAAAACAGCATGAGGTAGCACAGGAGAAAAACAACAACCTGAGACTGGTCTTTGTGTGTGTGTGTGAGTGTATGTGTGTGTATTCAGTCAGCTGAAGTGTAGCAAAGCGATTTCTCAGTCACTCTGGACTGTTATTGAGCTGTCAGTGGTGGGTGGAGAGTCAGTAAGGGTCTGTAACCTTCTCACACTGAGCACACCTGCCACAGTAACAGGCACTGCCATGAGTTGTACTATGCGGTTTGTTAAAATGGTAATCTAAAAAATCTGAAGGTATAAAAGTCACTTTCCCAGTTATTTAAAATGTACTTTTATATATTTCCTTGATTTAGAGGTCCAAACACTAATCATTATCTTACAAAACCCTGTATCGCATCTTTGAAGCTCTAGTCATGAAAAAGGATTACATAAACAACAGTTCTGCATAGTGTGGTGATACTATCCACATATTCACTCACCATTTTATTAATCAAAAGAGCTGAATGCTGTGATTGGAGTCCATTGAACTAAGGAAAAAGACCTGGAAGCTTAGCTGTTGCAAGAGGAGCTGACCTGAACAGCTGACCTGAGTGTGCTATTACTGGACTTGTTATTGGCCCAGTGTGGTGGGAGAAGATGACCTTTCCTCAAAGATACAGAAAGTACTCTAATTAGCCACTTTAAACAGCAGAAAAAGGATGACCATAATAACTGGTATACACACAACTGAAGGTGGAAGCCAGGGGTGCAACACATAATTTTCGAGAACAAATTACCTACTTATTATTTTACTCTATATATTCTAAACAGAATTTACCAAGTCTCCATGTATTAACAATATAAAACTGTTCTTGTCATAATATGGTTTACTACAGTTTTTGAATATGGCTATTTACTGTGTACCCTACCTTGACACAACACAGCTGATGATCTCAAATGCATTAAGAAGGCAAGAAATTCCACTAACGAATTTTTGCCACATCTGGCACATCTGTTAATTGAAAAGCATTCCAGATGACTACCTCACGAAGCCGGTTAAGATAACGCCAATAGTATCATCAAGGCAAACAGTGGGTACTTTGAAGAATCTAAAATTTGAAATATATCTTGTATTTTAAACACACTTTTGTTTAACACATAATTCCCTATGCGATATTTCATAGTTTTGATGTCTTCATTATTGCTCTATAATGTAGAAAATAGTAGAAATAAAGAAAAACCTTTGACTGGTACTGTATATATAGCCTTGTAGGTACATTAATTGTGATGTCCTTTGAGTGTCTTAAAATTAACTTGTTAATGTTCTCCTGATTACTTTCACTAAATTAGCAGTAATTAGGTAATCAGAGGAGCATTTTATACCTGCTGATTTATGTTATGTAGAATACCACATATTCACATTGTTTTATTCATACGAAGCTAATCCCTAGGAACTGTGATGAAGATATATATTTAGATATGCTAGATTAAAAAAATGTATAATTTCCAGCTGATTCTCAGCACCAAGTATATGCTCCCCCTCCAAGTGTTCAAACGAAGCCAAATAGAAATAGCAACTCTTGTTTGAAGAAACTGTGGGGTTCAAGCTATTATTGGGTGTGATTTTCCATCAGGGGCGTCAAATGTCTGATGCTGACCAATTTAGCAGCTTTCTGACAGAGAAGGAACGGAAGACAAGAAGAGGTAGACAATGAAAAGGAGGGATCACCTCTCATGCCCATCCCCTTGGGACACATATGTGAGAAAGACAGTGACACCAAACCTTCATGTAAAAGCTGCTGTTTGGCTTTGTTTAGTGAGGTAACAAGGTGTGGAGACCTGTCGGGTAGAGATTTTGTGATACATAAACATTGAATGTTTAGGTTTAAGAGTGATCACGTTACAATTTAAGCTGGAAGAGGAGTTGAGGGTGAAACGAAATGTGAAAAACCATCTGTTCTCTGATTTTACTGTGTGTGTAGCTTCACATCTCACAACCTTGTACAGAAAGGCTGTGATGTGTGAACCCAGGTAGTAAGACTTCCTTTATCATCTGTTCTATTAACATATTTCAGAACATTGCAAGTGACTTTGTCTCAAAGCATTACAGTGAGAAATGAGTATGTGTTGAGTACAGCGAGAATCTTGGAAACAAGTAGACAAACAGGGGCAAGAAGAGCAGTGAGGAGCCTGAGAGAGACATGCACTGCCATAAATTAGCCTGTGCTGTTGAAGGGGTCCCCAGCTGGCTCCCATCCACATGAAGAGTAATTACACTGTTTCTCTTTCTCTCTGCTGCCCCTGCCAGCCACCAAGTCATCCAACTCAAAACAACACCCAGCCATCCTCCTCATCCTCCTTCTCCTCCTTCTCGCTGTACACATTTGGCTGTTAATGCATACACACACACATACACACAAAATGCCTGCTTATTGTCTAGTTCTGCCATTCTTGCAGGTAACCCGTTTAAAGGAAACAAAAACCGATGAGGAATAATTAAAAAAATGAATGCCTGAACGCCCAGTTGTTAGGAAAGGTTTTGACTTTTTCAGAGCCATGAAATCACACTGTTCCCACCTGCACAACAGGTTCATTATCAGTTTCATCACTTTGCAATGTGTGAACAAATTACACAGTAGAAGATAATAATCTTTTTCTTTTTTTTTTTTTGGAGTTTTTATTGGCTAGAGAAGAAAATGTGTTGGCTCTCAGGTATTTCTGTATTTCAAACATTTTCTGCTGCTCTGGACTAGAGATTGTAGCTCTTCGACAGATTAGTCGGCTTATTTGGATTAGTGAGTTATTAATTTTGGGGTCACACATTCTCCATAATCATCCATCAACATCTCATTGTTATCTCATCTTATTGTTATCTAACTTGGATATAAGGATTTTTCAGATTCCAGTGTACACCTTATCTTGTGAAACTTAGTAAAGTGTGAGCATCATGATGTGGATAAAAGGATAGACTAAAAAAGGAAGTGGTAAGACATGTAGCTCTTCACTGTTGCTCTTTTTTTAAAAATCTCCAACCATTCCTTTCCACATTATTGTTATTTAATGCTACTTCTCACTATTTTAGGCCTATTATGCTGCCACTACCTCATTATCTGCCTGAAGCTCAGAAGGGATGGTGGGGAAGGATCCCCTTAAAAACACAAGGTGGGATGACCCCAGCCTCCCTCACATTCCGTCTTCCTCGTCGCACATCGCTAAATTGACTGTTATTTCTCCATTTCTAGGCAGAACATCCCCTCTTTGTGTGTACTTTAATGACAGGTGTGGAATGCACATGCTCATTAAGCATTGAGACTCCTTATATCCAAACAGCCATGCCTGTGAGGTCACTCACCATTCCAGTGTGTGACATGTCGCCAAAACTAAATTATCTCTTACGGCTTTGGAATAGCTACAAATATGGTAGAAGCAACTGCAAAATTTACTGAACATAAACATATCCTCAAGCTTCCTTTGAAAAATGTATCTGTTAATTCTACCTCATTTTTGCTGTCTAACGATAAGTTAAAGGATCTTCATGGTAATCTGGCCTAACCTTAGCAAGTTACCTAAATTGGTGCATTAGATACAGTATTGTCAGTGTGTCCACACGCTAATGAGTTTCAGGTCCTAGTTCTAAAAAATTCTTCTACTATCAGCCATTCATACATTCAACCATCATCTACTACTATGAACCAGTATAATGTGTGATTTAAACCGTCAGTGTTGTAAGACAGCACCCTGTCCTGATGAGTTATTTCATCTCCACACTCTCACATTGTAATGAACACATTCATCTGAAGTTGCTTCTACTCCTCACATGACTGTCCAACATAACCTACGTTTTTGTTGCGCCAGTTAACTATATAACACACGATTACTTACAATGTCAAGAGATATTAAGAACATTCATTAACATAAATCAAAAAAGACTTTGCTCTGAAGTCTTCCCATATACATAACAAGCAGAATGTGCTGACGCTGTTGCATTATTTGTGCACTTTATTCTGCCACACAGGTTTGTTGTATGTGTGCTAACTGGATCCTGTTTCAGCTTCAGGTTTCAAGTGTCAGAAATGATTATGGTGAAATGGTCATTATGTCTAATAGAGGTAAAAGGCAACTAAGTTTTTTTTCTTCCATCTGTTGTGTTCTCTGTTTAAAATTTAACATTAAGAAAAAGATTGGGACAAGCTGGAATAAGCTTATATGATAGTCAAGGCAAACAGGAAAAATGGAGATATTTTTATTATCTATTGTTTATCCTAGTCAGCATTTATCTTAGACAGCAATGAGATGTAAAGGAAATAAAAAGAAAGTTTCTGCTGAGACAAAAGACCCAGTAACCTCACATATGTCTCCTCTTGAGTTGGAGTAGAGATTTCAACTGTTCTTATATCTGCCAAGTTAATATGCCAAGATTATATACTAACGTATATATACAGAGTCAGCCAAAAAAAAAAAGTTTAACACACTTCAGGGTCACTTCTATGCATAAATGTCTGGAAGCTAATGGCCACCACTTTGAGCAACACTTGTAATTGTAAAGGCCAAAGGTAACTTGTATTAATCTCATGATATTTGAATAAATTTAGTATTAAAATATTTATACAACTTTTTCTTTTCCTGAAGTGTGTTTACATTTTTTGGTTGACTCTCTATATACTGTATATATATTATAAAAATAAAATACTCTTATCACCACCCCTACTTCCTCTACCAGAGGCCTGGGAATTTGAGGGTTCTAACTGTTCCTAGAACTGCAGGTTTCTGGACAGAAACCTCAGTTGTTGTACCTGGAACCTGTTCCTATTACCACTGGAACCACTTTGGACTTCACCTTCCACATCTGTTCCACCAGCTGTTTCTTCAGGCTTTATATGCATACAGATGCTGCTGTTCACAATCCCTGCCACTCGGTTATGCCTTTCAGCTTGCATCTTGCACCCATCTACTATGTGCTGGACAGTCTCAGGGACATCTTTGCACAGCCTGAACCTTGGGTCCTGTCTACTTTGTTAGACCCTTGCCTCTACAGATCTGGTGCTTAGAGCTTGTACGTGTGCTGCCGTGATCAGAGCCTGTGTGCTGTCCATCAGGCCTGCTTTTTCTAGTTACTGGTAAGAGTTCCTGAGACTCTTTCTCTTCCTCCTCGTCATCCTCTGTCTTCTGCTGTCTGAGATGCTCTTTCTTCATTTTGTCCTGGGGGCTATCTGCTTGAGGTATTCATGGATGTTCCTTGAATCATTCTGGATAGTGGCTCTGACACTCACTAATCCATGCTCCCATTATATATGTTGTTCGTAGATTCTCAGGGAGCTGGACTTCGGATGGAACCCTCCATGGATTGTGAGGAGTTTCCGTGCCTTGACATCAGTGGCATCTATTTCCTCCTGTGGCCAGTTCACTATTCCAGTTGGGTATCTGATGGTTGGCAGAGTGTAAATGTTGATGTCTTGGATCTGATTCCTATTGGTGAGCTGGCTTCTGAGCACCTGTTTGACCCTCTGGAGATATTTGACTGTGGCTGACCTCCTTGTAACCTCATCCTGATTCCCATTGGGCTGTAGGATTCCAAAGTATTTGTAGCTGTCCTGTATATCTGCTATTTTGCTCTCAGGTAACTCCACTCCTTCAGTTCAGATCATCTTTCCTCTCTTGACCAAGATGTTTCCATATTTATCCAAACTAAATGACAGCCTGATGTCCTTGCTGTAGATTCTGGTGAGGTGGATCAGTGAGTTGATGTCTCACTCACTGTTTGTGAGTGAGCTCTACAGCTCTACAGCTTTATGTCATCCATGTACAGGAGGCAGCTGATGGTTACTCCACTTCTGAACCTATATCCATGCCCACTCTTTGTTATGATGTGGATGAGGGGGTTCAGGCCTATGCAGAACAGCAGTGGGGACAGTGCATCACCTTGGTATATACTGCACTTTATGGTAACTTGTGCGATAGCCTTGGAATTGGCTTCCAGTGTTGTCTTTCACACCTGCATTGAGTTCTTGATCAAGCTTATAAGTATCCACGTGTGGGGCTTCAAATCATAGACCTTCTTGTAGTCAATCCAGGCTGTGCTCAGGTTGGTCTGCCTAGTCTTAGGGTCTTGGTTGATTGCTCTATCGACCAGTAGCTGGTACTTTGACCCTCTGATGTGGGTTCCAATTCCTTTCTGAGCTTTTCTCAAGTACTGACTCATGTATCTGCCTAGCTGATATGCTATGATGCTTCCATGTTGTGGAGAAACAGGTTATTGGCATGTAGTTGCATGTCAATGTGCCCTTCTGGGGATCTTTCATTATCGGGAATGTCCTACCCTGTGTTAGCCAGTCAAGGTCTGACTAAAAAACAGCTCTTGGCCCAATGCTCTAACGTCAATAGAAGGAAGCTACTCTCACTGCTGAAACTTGAAAGTCTACAACCACAGACTGGGAACACTACAGATGCACAGGCACAGACAAGTATACATGACAACAGCATCCACTGAGCTGAAGATGAAGATTGAGACCCAACTACATACAGTCAACCCTCGGGTGTAACTCTCTCAGCTAAGTTTCTTCAGAGGAGATGCTCAACAGGTCATGCCTGAATATATCCACCAACACCATCACTGACACCAAAGAACTTGTATATTACACTACCACTAAAATCCTGGAGATACTTGGGTACAAGATCAAGATCAAGAATGTAGAGTGCCCACCATGGAGAAGAAGGTTGGAAACCAAGACCAGGGAAGCCCAGAGGAACATCAGCCTGCTTGCAGAAAACACACACACACACACACACACACACACACACACACACAATCACACATGGACCCACGCAGGCAAGCACGCTCCTGGACAAAAAATGAGGCAAACCCAATATTGCAAAACATTAAGCTTTTAATGGTGTCAACAAAATTCACTGGGCAGAAAATGAACAAAGGTGGCACGGTGGTGCGGTGGTTAGCACTGTCGCCTCACAGCAAGAAGGTCCTGGGTTCGATCCCCGGGTCACCCA
>JAQQZR010000037.1:10999742-11020543 GCA_030068235.1 Notoglanidium macrostoma | reverse complement strand
TCCTTCTCTCCCTCCCTCTGTGCTTCTCCCTCTCCCTCTCTGTCGTTCTCCCTCTCCCTCTCTGTCCTTCTCACTCTCGCTCTCTGTCCTTCTCTCTCTCCCTCTCTGTCCTTCTCTCTCTCCCTCTCTGTCCTTCTCCCTCTCCCTCTCTGTCCTTCTCTCTCTCCCTCTGTCCTTCTCTCTCTCCCTCTCTCTCCTTCTCTCTCTCTCTCTCTCTCCCCCTCTCTGTCCTTCTCTCTCTCCCTCTCTCTCCTTCTCTCTCTCTCGCGCTCTCTCTCTCTCTCTCTCTCTCTGTCCTTCTCTCTCTCCCTCTCTCGTTCTCCCCTCGCCGTCTCTCTCTCCCTCTGTCCTTCTCTCACCTTCTCTCTCTCCCTCACTGTCCTTCTCTCTCCTTCTCTCCCTCCCTCTGTCCTTCTCTCTCTCCCTCTCTCTCTCCTTCCCCCCCTCTCTCTGTCCTTCTCTCTCCCCTTCTCTCTGTGTTTCTCTCTCCCTCTCCCTCTCTGTCCTTCTCTCTCTCTCTCTCTCTGTCCTTCTCTCTCTCCCTTCCTCTGTCCTTCTCTCTCTCCCTCTCTCTCCTTCTCTCTCTCTCTCTCTCTCTCTCTCTCTCTCTCTCCTTCTCTCTCTCCCCTCCCTCTCTCTCTCTGTCTCGGTCACAGAAAAAACAGAAAGTTAGGGATGTGAATCTCCATCAGTGATGCCAATGCGCCAAACATCTTGATGAATTTCTAATGTTCCGATACGTTAAACGTACACATGAGGCAAATACTGATGCTATACGATATGATTCACCCCCAACGTGACGCGGTGCAAATCGGCACGATGCATCAAAAGAATATGATGCTGTGAGAGTCAGTAAGGTACCTCTTCCTCCTCCATGACGATCTGCAGCTCGCACCCAGACACGCCTCCAGCTCGCACGAGACAAGGCCGAAAGACTTGATGCGAATTGGCCTTCGGCAGCAGTGTCGATGACCGAGGACACTCGAGGAACCGTTTGGAGTCCCTATTACTACTGTCCCTACTAATAATTAAATATTAACAAATCGGATTTTACCGACGCATCCCGAGTTCATCCCAAATTGTATCCAGTGCACACGTTTTAAATCAGGGCATCACGACTTTTATGCTGGCGTGCCGAATCAACTCGATGAATCTTACCATCTCTACAGAAAAGCATAAAATCCGCTTTCCTGAAGAGTTTTTGTAAAGTTATTAAGTGCTAAACAGCTTTAGGTTAATTAATTGGTTTCATTCATTCCTTGCACCAATGTTTAGGCTGTTTTTCTAAAAGAAGGAATAATTTATTTTCAGACTCTGTGCATGCGAAAGTGAAAGACAACATGAGTATTTGTTTTTTCGAACTCTCAGTCAAAACCTAGATCCAACATTGAGACAAGCCCAAGATAACACAGCAAGCATCTCGAGACTGGACATCAATCCCAGAGCACTATATGGCCAAAAGTATGCGGACACCTGACCATCACACCAGTGTGTGCTTGTTGAACATCCCGTTCATGATTCATTCCCCCTTTGCTGTTATAACGAAGAACCACATGGGTGTGATGGTCAAGGGTGCACATACTTTTGGAAACATGGCGTATAATAGTGCAACAAAACAGCAGTCTCTACTGCTATGTCAAGAACAGTATATGTATAAATAAAAAGTGCAGAAGATCAGTGTAATTAAAGGCTTTATTTCAATGGTGAAATCTCTCTGTTCTTCTGAATTTACAGTGAAGAAGAGGAAGAACTGGCACAGGCACGACTACACGGAGCCGGACGATGGCAGCAAGCCCGTGCAGGCTGGGACCCTGGTGTTCGTGCGCCAGCTGCAAGCCAGGACCTTCGCCAGGTACTCAGACGTAGCTGTGGCCATCCGACACCCTCACAGCCGAATCGCCAGCAGCGTCGCACGCACACGGAGGGGGCACCGCACGACACAAAACGAATCGAGAACACGCCGACCGTCTGTTTGTAGAAGGAACGGCTGTTTTACTGACAACCGCAACAAACATAACGGCATTGCTAGTAATAACGGAGCTAATAAAACTGACTAGTAAAACACACGCACAGATTTATCGAGCGTCCGCTGGTACGAGACGTCTCTCAGAAAACGTGCCCAAAGAGCGGTTTCTTTTCTTTAAAAATGATGAGCACAATGACGACGCCTCTTCCCTTCCAAGTACAATTCCAGTGTCGAGGATCAGCCGGGTCAGGGTTAGATGCGTGCCTGTGTTTTGAAAACGATGCATATTAAAAATAGTTTTGGAAGCACATCACTTTAAAAATGTAAAGTGTATATATATATATATATATAATAAAATCGATTCTAACGATATTCAATAACGTCTTTTCATACGTCAACGTCATGCTGAAAAAACTGTCCTCCAGTTACGATATCTCGAAGTTGTATGGCGAGATCATAATCGCCTGATCGGATTTTGGAACAGAGTCAAGGCCCAAAATTGCTTTTCTTCCTGTTTAAAGTATTTTTAAGGGTCTTTAATTGTTACAAATTAGGAACAGAAAGGGCGACGTCTAGGTGTCGCTCATCTACTTAAACTGCATAGCTGTTGGATTTATCTCGGTGTGCATGCGTCTTGATTGCGCCTGATGTCCGTCATTCCCGCTCTGTCTCCTCGTCCAGTGCCGAAGAGGTCATGACGAAGATGCACGGGAGCCAGGTGACGCAGCGCTATCTGGAGAGGCACGGCTTCCGTTATCCCATCGCCGTGACCGAGAAAGAAGGGCTCGGCCTTCAGCTTCCCTCCTCAGACTTCTCCATCAAAGACGTGGAACGATATGTTGGTAAGAGGAGGGAGGGAGGGAGGGAGGGAGGGTGTCAATGTGTCAGCAGTTCCTCTCTTAGATTAAAGCTAATGCCATGTTATTCTGCCACCTTATGTGTAATTACCAGCAGTTTAAATATTCACTATGTGTAATGGAGCTTAGTTTCGCAGCGGCGCAACAGAAGAGGCCAGATGTCACGTGACGAACGAGCGCAGCCTCTTAGTGAGCCGTAATGAAATAATCGTGTGGATGGAGGCGGTGTGGCTTACACCCGCCGGTGGGTCCTCGCCTCCTCACCTCTCCAGCACACTCAGAGCAGCGCCAGGTGTCTGGTTACACGCTCGCCACCTTTTACAGACGGCTCACGTTCGCCGCAGGCATGGGGTTCGGCTGTAACGTTTAGACCACATACACACGCTTACGCACACACACGCGCGCTTGCACACTAACTATACCGAGAGTTCGAGCGCTTTTATATAAACTGAGGTGAAGCGGCCGACCCGGAATATTTTTTTCCAACGTCCCCTGAGATCATTACACAGCACCTATAGATAGTCGCGCGTCACGTTTTCAGCACCTGTTTAAAAATAATACAGCAGGAATACTTTAACGTCTCGCTGTATTTGGGCTCAGGAGGTCGTTGCATTTTATGTACCTACTTAAATCAAAGGAAGTGTTTTATTTATTTATTTATTTGTTTGTTTGTTTGTAAACCTTTATATGTGCTGTACTGCTTCCTGTTGCGGGTTGTTTTTTTCTTTTCTTTTCTTTTTAATAACTAGCAAGCTCTGTCGTTTCATTTGCCTCACGCATGCTCCCTAAAACCCTCAGGTTTGTGCAAAATGATATCAGGGTCGATTTTTCCAAGACAAAAAGAGCATCTGACGCTGCTGTATGTAGCGCTGCGTAGTGTTGGTCGTGCCCACTCGTACTCTGACTCCACTCAGACTCCATTGGGTGTGGTCTTGGTCTTGAACCAAACACAACATAAAAGCAGCGTTAAGTCTCTTCAAATGGATCGCCGGTGTGTTTTCCGTCTGCGTGAGGATCATTTTGTCTCTGAATCACACCGGACCGAAGCAGCCGCAAACATCGTGAGGCCGTCCGAGTCCGCGGTGAGAAAACGAGTCGATTCTGAATCGACTCGGTTGCGTGAAACGAATCAAACGTGTGTTTAGGGCACAAACTGAGCCAAAGGGCAGAGCTGTAGCGCTTTCAGAAGCATCACGGGTTCAAATCAACTCAAATCACTTTGTCACATCACATTACTGGAACATTGGTACAGTACATATGAGTGAAGTTCTTGTGTGCAAGCTTCACAAGCAATAGTGGTGTACAAAATATAAGAAATAAAGAAATAAATATGCACATGAATCAATATGCACATGAATAGGTGTGAATACAAGGCATATGTATTCATATGTATGTATTACTATATGTACCAGATATAAGAAATGAATGTCCATAATAGATATAAATACAAAATATATATACATAAGATAAGAGAAAATAAACGTGATATAAAACAATATAATTTAATACACAGCTAAGGAATAAAAAGCACTTTTTTTTTTTTTTTTTTTTTTTCTTTTTTTTTTTAAAGTGTCGGACAAAAGAACGCGGCTGGTCACGTTACCGAGAAACCTCAAATAACAACCTCGTCCTGAAGACTTTCCCTCGGTGGAAAAACTTCCTGTTACAATCAAACGTCTCCATCATGGAGATCAGTACCGTCTATCGTCCCGAGCAGACGCATTATCGGCGTCACCCGGTCGGCTCGCCGCGCTGACGTTACGTCTGTGGTGCAGCTTAAAAGCCTCCAGCTTCACGTCCTCAGAAAGAGCGCAGATTAGCTATACGGCTAATTCAGTTAGCACGGCAGGCATCCCGCCTGAGCAGCTCCATCAAACGCTCGCCGTTTCCAGCGTCTCCGTTTCCTCCTCCTTCATGAAACACTTGTTTTGTCTCTCAGGTTTTTTTCTCCATTCCGGACACCAGATGTTGACTGTAAAAAGTGTGTTTGTGTTTCCAGATCTTTCATGTAGTGGGATTAATTTGTGAACTTTATTAGTATAATCGTGTGCGCGTGTGCGTGTGTTGTATATTGTGTGCTCAGGGAGTGCTTTGCCGTCTCTCTGGTGTAATTTCTGGTTATTGGTCTGCTCTGCCGCGCAGGCTTTCTGTGTAGCGAGAAGCAGAAAGAAGCAGTTTATGTTTTTGTAAGTTAAATCGAGTCAATCAAGATCAAATGAAACAAATAAATTCATAACGCGCTGACTGAAAAACAGTCACGCGCGCAAACCACCAATAGCCGTGCTGCCTCCAACAGCTGCAGGAAAACGGAGCAGAGAGATCACGTTACTTTCCGTTACAGTAAACTTCACCGAAGAGCTGGGAAACCTTATCTCTTACAAAGCGCGTACAACTGAGACGCCGTTCATTAAATATTAAATAAATATCTCTTCACAACAATAAGTCACCCGTTAACAATTATACATTTACTTTGTTAATCTGTTTATTGTTCCTTTTAGATTGGTTTGAAGTCCCCGTGAACTAGCTGTTACTATAGAAACAATAACGTATTAGAAAGAGCGCGTTAATGTAAACCTGGAGTTCGTGTTACAGCCGGAACGACTACTTTTTGGTAAACAGCGCTACTACACAAACCAACATCGGTTCATTTTGTCGGCTTGCTTTGCGCTTTCAGCGTTTTAATCCGCATTACTGCAGAAATTTATTTAACTGGAAAATGTAATTAAATATCAGTTCACTAATTACAACATTAGTGTCATTTATCAGATAATGTGTCCCAGCATGAGAACATTATCAAGTGAATTCCAAATGAATGTTTTTGAACCGAAAGCAGAGTCGGAAATTAGACTAGTTAAACTTTTTACTTTTCTAATGGATTCAAACAGGTTCAAGCAGGAACATCACACTCGCATTCCCACAAATGAATGATAATATTACTCCGATTAAAACATATGTTATGTCATGAGACCAGCAGGGTAGTGTACTGTAAAAAGTTTCATACAGCAGAGAAAGTCATTCTGATGTTTCTGCTCCACCAATTAACTCTAATTTTTTTTTAATGACATGAAGTAGTGTCATTTTATAATGCAGGTTAACTAATAATGAAACTATTGGCAACTATTTTTATTATAAATCTTTGTAGATTTTCTTTTGTGTAGTTGTTGCAGGGCTTACACATTTAAAAATTGTAATCCAGTAAATAATCCCCATTATTACTAAATGTATCGGTAATGCTAAGATTTAAGGTTAACGATGATCCAATTTTTATGGATTTAGATTTAGTTCATTTAAGTCATTTTAACTTTCTGAGATAACCAGAGTACTCATGATCTGTTGGAGAAGTTATTCTCACATTTGTCAAGATACGACTTGAAGAATATTCCCTGAAGCCTGAGGAATCACGCAGTCAAACAAAGCCAGTGAGATTGTATCTGGATGAAGTAGAGCTGTCAATGTTAAAAACCCTGCAACAGCTGGACCTTCTTTCTTTATCTAACCAAGCCATTTACAAATTCATCTTCTTAACTCTATGACATTTCCACTCCATGGTGTTAACCCGTTGTTGGTCTTCGGGAAAATATCCCTCACGGACTTTCATATTTATCAGAGTTTTTCAACATATCAGAGTTGATACTTAAGATTGTAGCACTCTTGAGTTAATAAATTTACAATTTACAAGTCTCTCTTTAAATTCTAATTAAAATGATAATCAAGACCCAGTAACTTTGAGATTGCAATGATCAATGAAGTGTTTATTAATTCTTTCTTCAGTTCTTCTTCCTGTTTTTGGTGATGATGTTCAGCATCCTCAGGGTTTCCTGAGAAGAGAAGCACAGAAATCAGAAATGACGTTTGAACTTTTTACCGAATGAACCGAATATCAGCACATGTCCAGTTTTCATGAAAGACCCTTACCGGCTTGTGTCCAGCTTCTCTCGCCTTTAGTAGCGCGTCCATTTCATATTTCATCCACCTACACAAACACACACGCGCGCACACACACACACACATTAGGAATAAGGGATTGATGTATGGGGATTTGTTTCCACATGGCCAAAGCTAATTCATTATTTCAATGTCCGACATTTTTAAGACTCAGATATAAAACACTTGGTATACTGCTTGAGTGTGTATATTGGTACAATTGGCATAGTGTGTGTGTGTGTGTGTGTGTGTGTGTGTGTGTGTGTGTGTGTGTGTGTGTGTGTGTGTGTGTGTGTGTGTGTGCTGCTCTTTGCTCTGAGGAGTAAGATATAACAAAACAAAGGAAGAGAATGGAGACAGCTGAAGAAAGGCACCAAGTTAAGGTACAAGGGTTTCACTATATTCTTTTATATTCTATACACTATTTTCAGTAATGTAGTCAACAGGGTCTAAAAAGGGTAGGATATAGCATTACAAAAAGGTGCTCTATCTAAGACAGAGCTTAATACTGACTACTCAGGCTGTATTCACAGACAAAAATGGCATCATGTCTGAATTGAATGTTTCCGTATTAGATGCTGCCTGCTAAGATCCCATTTATCTATCTGATTTTTGTAGACATCTATGTTTCACTAAACCTACTCACTCATAGGTCTATAAGTAGGCTTATTTTGGCTATTTTCTACATTATAGAACAATACTGAAGACATCAAAACTATGAAATAACACATATTGTACATGTGGAATTATGTGGTAAAGAAAAAAAGCGTTTAAAAACAAAACATGTTACATGTTTTAGATTCTGGGCGGCAGCGGTTAGCACTGTCGCCTCACAGCAAGAAGGTCCTGGGTTCGATCCCCGGGTCACCCAGGGTTCCTTTCTGTGCTGAGTTTGAATGTTCTCCCTGTGCATGCGTGGGTTTCCTCCGGGTGCTCCGGTTTCCTCCCACAGTCCAAAGACATGCAGATTAGGTCAACTGGCTACTCTAAATTGCCCATGAGTGTGTGAGGCTGTTTGTCTGTGTTGGCCCTGTGGTGGACTGGCGACCTGCCCAGGGTGTACCCCACCTCTTACCCGAAGATGCTGGGATTGGCTCCAGCTTCCCTGCGACCCAGGTGGATAAAGCGGTATAGATAATGGATGGATGTATGGATTTTAGATTCTTCAAAGTACCCAGTGTTTACCTTGATTACAACTTTGCACACTATTGGCAGCTTCATGAGCTTGTCACCTGAAATGCTTTTCAATGAACAGGTGTGTAATGTAAAAAGTGAATTAGTGGAATGTCTTGCCTTCTTAATTCATTTGAGATCAGCATACAATAAATAGTAAATAATAAAAATACAAAAATAGCCCTATTCGACAAATGTAGTAATCCATATTATGTCAAGAGACGCTCAACTAAGTAAAGAGAAATGACAGTTCATCAATACTTTAAGACATGAAGTGTCTTTTAAGTAATAAAAATAAAGAAAATTGAATTACAAGGTCATTATCCCTGATATATCCATGATCCGGAGTATCAGCTCGGACGCAGCAGCACATTGGGCCTGTGGAGAGGAAATGACAAATAGGTAACAACAGTAAACAACAATAAAAAAAAAAACATGACAAGGAACTGACAAGTAAACATTATCTGACAAACAATGTTCAAAAAATTTGAACATTAGAAATGTTGAATTTTTACAAAAGAAAAACAAAATCTGGCAAGAAACTTTGTCCTCACGCAAGCAGGTTAAAACATTACAGAATAATTTTTTGCTGCAACGTTGTAGGAATGTTATAAAAAAAATCAAAACCTAACATAATGAATATTATAGGAACCTAATGTTCAGGAAATATTCTGACACACACACATGCACGCGCGCAGAATCTCATTGCCCCAAGGTTTAACATGCACTCTCTGGAGCTCATTTCCTAGGCAGTGATGGTGAAATGCATCGCTTTGTAATTTCTCTGTAATCTGGTTAGCCTGTGAGCTCTGCACTGACCTTGTGACACTCCTCACTGCTGTCATTCCAGTCCTGACAGAGGGTGAGGAGTCTGGCAGTAATGCAATAATCGCTGTATGTGTGAAGTGAAGAGAAGCAGAGCCGTGCATTAGGACAAGCAATGTGCAAGTTTATTCCGGTGAGTGCCACCTCATGTTTGAGCCAAGATAGAGACAATCAATCAATCTGAGAGTGTCAGCGCTTGTAGTTTTGGCTGCTCCTTCTGTGATCTGCCTGTCAGATCTTGTCTCATCTTCTCACACTGGACTGATGTCAGAAACGGGCAAGGCTTGAAGGGGAAAAAGTGAGTTGTGTGGGGTCATGAATAGCATGCTGAGGGCAAAGCTAGGGTGTAGCAAAATATTAGGATTATATTAGGATGAAATAAACTAACAAATGAGGCTCAGGCTGTGCACCAAAACATCACTTGTTTGCTCCCCAGCCTCCCCAAGAAAAAACAGCAACAACCACAAAAAATCACGTGACTGAGAAACCGAAAATCTTATGTTAAGATACTTGCTGAGTGTTACAAAGCACTGATACCTGAGACTCCTTGCATAAATGGTATATAAATGTCTGTATGAGCAGTTACTATAGGAACAATAACATATGAGAATGAGTTCATTAATATAAACCTATACAAACAAAAGTAATAATTATGTGAGCAGGATTACAAACAGCCCTTTGCACATCTCTCGACTAATGTAGCTGAGGTTGAGAAACGCTCAGAGCTAGAATTTACAGGCCGTGTATAACGGTGCTCTCATTTCTATCCCTGAGTTTTTCTCACAGTGTTTCTGGGGGCATAGTGGTAGGATTCATGCTTAATAAATAAAAATCCATCAGGTTTAGACCACTTCGACTTTTGCTTTAAATACAAATACAATTACAGATATGAATATTTGACAAACTAAACAGATAAAGATACAGATTGTGGAATTGCATTGCACTCTTGCGCACACATGCAAACATGCATAGGCATGTTCTTACACATTTGATGTTTCAGGAGAATACTGTGTCAGATCTTCACCAGAAAAAGCAGGACAATTTAGAATCTTCCATGCAGAGTGATGAGAGAAGGAGAGCTGTCATCACCACCTCCACATTTCACGGAAAAGAAGACATACACACCTGCTAGTGAGATATACACACTGGTGGTTCTGCTAGGGCAGTGACAGATGTGGAGATATCTCAAGGCCAAGAATAGTCCAGTTCAGGCTATACACCTGCTTTCCACAATACAAAAGCTGAGCTACACCAGCATGCTCCAGATCATTGCTCTATTCTTAAAAGCACTTTGAATATAATACATTTCTCTGGGCTGTTTCTGAAATTTCTGTGCTCTGGCAATATCTTAACTCACCAAAAAGAGGCGCTGTTATCACCATTCACAGGAAATACTGTATGTTGGCAAGGCAAATATGAGCAAAAGGCGGAGGAGTTTTACTGAGACCCCAGATGTTTTTCTTCATCATGTCAACACATCAGGCTGATTTTAATAAGCTGCTCCAAGGTGTTTTACAGATTTTTAAAACACCTAACAGGGAGACCTGTGTTTTACACAAATTCACATGATTAATGCCAGCAGCAAGGAATGAGATGTATGCATGAGAGGATAATAGGACTTCATCACTATTCACATAAGGTCTTGATAACACATGCTTGTACACGGCAGGAGAATGCTTACTTATTCCCTCATCCACCATTGATCCAACCTAATTATTCTTTAATTAAGGACAAAGTATGACAATGAGAAAAAGCAGTGTTGACTTAAAAGGCAGAGAATCTGCTGGAGACCAGAAGATCACTAGCAAGAAAAGAAAATCAATAAATGATGAGTTATAAGTAATGTGATTGCTTAGATAACTTAGATATAGATAGAGGACATAGATAACATGCACTCACACACCAACTCACACACATTCACGTGTAGAACGATGAAGAGTTAACTGAAGATGTGCTATATGTATTACTTGAACCAGTCTCCTGCACCAATTCTCTTTGTGAAGGTGATCTAATGCAGTGTTATATCACTGTTCCTCTGTCTGCCTGCCAAATGATGACTCAATTAAATCTGTGATGTTGCTAGTCAAGAGCTCAGGCCATCTGATGGCTAATTAAACTACAAGCACTTACACAGGAGTTAATGGCCTTTAATTATAAATGAAGAGCTGGGCGGCTCGGTCAATGGGTTGAATGAAAGCCCTGATGATCACAAAGACCTCAATGCTTCTCAAAATCTTCAACTAAGCAAAAGACATCACACTAATCCTCACTAGTAAACTCTGGCTACCTGTCTATTGTGTTAACATGAAACTAGTCAAGTAATGTTCTTATGGGTCTAAAAATAATTCTCATATTTTATAGATGACAGCATTGAATTTATGTAATTTGAAAAAGAAACCTTTGAGAAAGGTTTGTTTTGCTAATTTGCTGACATTAACTGGCTATATAAATGTACGTTAGCCTGTTTGCTAATGCTAAGTTAGACTAGCACTGATGGCTAAGCAGCAAGTCATTAGTTAATTACATGATGTTTACTTCTGATTAATTCATTAGCAAATTATGTAGCATTAGTCAAGCACATGACCAGAAATCTTGCACAGACTGAATGATGGTTTTAGGCAAAATGACACAGAAAACTTCATTTTTTCTTCCACATGAAAACACAATATTCATTTCATCTGTTAAATATTTATATTTTAGCAACATCAGTACATTTATAATAGCTACTTTTTTTTTTACTTTACTTTCACTTGAGTACATTTTGGCTGAATACTTCCCATTTTAATTTAGTAGGACTTTAACACATCAGCTCTACTTTACACTTAAGTATAATTTTTCTTAGTATTTTTTCACCCCGTTTGTTTTATACCTGGGTGTCAGGCAGGAGAGAAGCAACAGCTGGTGAAAGTACTTTATTTTAAAAATACTTGCAATTACAAACTCAGATCCAAATACACTAGTCAAGGTAGAAAGACAGGTGTGAGGTCAGATGATGCACAAACAGCGTATCAGATGTCAAGTCAAAAAAACACAAAATGAGATAAACTAAACTAGAGTCAAACCATGCAGAAACAGTAATCAGGATCAAAAAGCTTGGTACATCAGTAATAACAAAGCTGAGTGGATACTTCGCTCTGTGTGTCTTTGGAGTGTGCTTAAGTAGGTGCAGTCCTGGTGATTGAGTCCAAGAGTGTGTGATCAGTAATCAGGTGACTATAAACATGATCTTGAACATGGTGTGTGGTTACTGTAGTCCAATGAATCCATGTTTGTAGTACGTGGTGCAGTCTGGGATATGGAGTTTGATGTCGAGCCTGGTGTAGCCATGACACTGGGTAACTTTTGGCCAGCTTAATCAGTTCTTAAGCTGTTGAATTTGTAGCTACACTCTTAAAAAAGGTTAAATCCAGCACCCTAAAAGGCTCTTCAGTTTGTCACGTTTAACCTTAAATGAACCCTTTAAGGTTCTAAGCAGAACCCTGCAAAGGAAGCTTTCTCTTTTAGAAAAGGTTCCAAGTTTTTTTAAGAGTGCAAATAACCATCCATCCATCCATTATCTATAGCGCTTATCTGTCAGGGTCACGGGGAAGCTGGAGCCAATCCCAGCCCACTTCAGGCGAGAGGCAGGGTACACCCTGGGCAGGTCACCAGTCTAACGTACCATATTTAGTTATATTTGCTATGATCAGTGAATATGGCTGTAACAGTCAGAGGGACAGTGAGTGATATCTTTTTGTAAAATAAAAACAGTTTTCTTCATAGTTTTCAAATGTGCCCACAGTGTCAAAAGTATCAGATATTCCTTTCCTTATGGGGATATTTGGAGTGAGTGAGAGAGAGAGAGAGAGAGAGAGAGAGAGAGAGAGAGCAAGAGAGACAGAGCTACTCATGTTTTGGGTCAGTTTCCCCATTAGAACAGACCACCCACTTCCATCCAGACTCTGAGACTTCTTAAAGAGAACATCACATGAAAGAGCTGTGTGTCACTCTCTTGAGCTTAAATGCTCTCTGCATGGAGTCCACTCAGTGTGAGGACACACTGAGAGCATATACGCACACTGACACACACATACACACACACGCACTCCTTATAAACTGACAAACATTGTGCGTAACTACAATGTCCAGAGTACTGAGATTTATAAATGCCACTCAAACCACTAAATAATGCACATGAAATTGCACCACTGACTGAATGCTCTGAAAATAAACCTGAGTAATCTGAGTAGCTAAATCATAATTTATAGACACTTTCTTATAATGACTTATGTAGTGATTTCCTTCGATTAGATAGTTGAAAAGCCAGATTGCGGAAAATTAACCGAATGTCTAGTCTTGCTTTTAACAAGTGGCCTTGTAGACATTGTTTGGTGAAATGTTATAAATGAAGCATGGCTGTGTAGATGTTTCTGTTCTTATGAAGAGCTGACATAACGTTCTTGTCTTTGAGAAGACATTTCAGGGGACATGATCATATCCTCTGATTTACGATGTTTGTCAGCAGTCATACTTGATATAATATCAGGGAACAGCATTATGCAGAAGTAAACTGAATTACATGCTCAAGTCACCCAGATCAATTACACCCAAGCATAAACTCACATAAAAGGAGGTGGAGGACGTTTATGAGAAGAGAATCTTACTGCAGGAGAAATGCTGAAATCAGCTACACTCATGTGTGATTTGTCAGCATGCAAATATTCTACCTGGAAACTTAATGCATTTAGGATTATTATGTTTTGCTTTATAGCAATAATTTTCACTATGTGTTTATTGTTAGCTTTTTGTTTTCATATAATTGAATTTCTCTAGTTTGCAATCAGGTGGTGATAAACTTTTACTGTGCTTGTTTGCAATGTTGCTGCATGATTGCTTGGCATGCAGCATTGCAGGATGCTGCAGCAATCTTGGTGTGAAATCAAATTATTTATTTTTGTTTTGTGTGTGTGTCTACCAGAACCACAGAACACACTCCACAATTCTTTTACATGTACTCATGGGCAGCCCATCTCCATTTTAAGGGCAGCTCATGTACTTTATTAGCTCAAGCGAAATCTGTGAAATAATCACTTCAGTCATTGATAGACTGAGTCAACATGACTATAGTCTCAAGGACTTGCTGAAAAGACATTGTGGTCAACAATTTTCATTTTAGTTAAGATGAAAGATGAAACTATTAACCATAAAAAAATGGGTGATGATGATTTGGTTCAGGAAAAAATTATGAAAAAAGAGGATGGGGTTGGAAGTTAATCTGTATTTGATGCATAGTTCAATTCATCTTCAGTAACTGCTTTATCCTGGTCAGGGTTACAGTGGATTCTAAACCTATCCTGAATACACAGTGTGTGGGCCAAGAATACACCCTGTATGGGATCCCAGTCCATTGTAGAAAACCATGCACACACATTCATATTTAGTGGCAATTTAGAGGAGCCATTCAATCTACTGGCATGTTTTTGGGAGGTGAGAGACGACTGGAGAACCCTGAGGAAATTCACATAGGCACACATGAAACTCCACACAGACAGTAACCCGAGCTTAGGATCTGTCAGCAGAAGGTGCTGATTTTTTAAAAACTTGTATATAAATCTTTGTCCAGTAATCTTTTATACTTATTTAACTGATGTTCAGTGTAGCTCTTGGCTTTCCTTTAACCACCATCTATGTGAAACTGCCAGACAAGCTTTTCTTGAAACCAACTGTGCTGGTTATTTCCTAGCATTATTTGCTAAGCAGTACCTATGCTACCTGTTTACTCGTTTACCTATACAGTCTGAATAATGATCCGAACAATTTACTCAGGTTGTATGAAATGATATGACTGGTAAGGGTAGGATTAGGTTGGGGGTTAGTGTTGGAACCACTTACACTTTCATTTGTATGAAATCATTAAAGCAAATCCCACCACACTTGTTGGCAATCATATAAATTTCTCATGAGATCAGGTTTACAATGTGCAAGACTGCTAAGGCAGGAAGGAAACAGTCCTGAATGAATTGGGTGTTAATTTACAGCAGGTGCAGTTCATGGGCCTTTGCATCCAGGGTTGGGTGATGGGCATCCACCTTAAACATAGACTGGCTTCTATTTCACCTTTTATTTAACTCTGCCATCTATACATGAAAGATAATATAACTAATATTTGATCCATTATTGTGGTAGATACGTAGCAAGCTAGCATAATTATCATGCCAACCTGCTAGCTAGGATACTAGCTACTTTAGAGCAATACTTTAACCAATTAGAGAATCAGTGTGACTCTCTACATACGTTAACTATTTTAATCTCAGAGTTATGACCAAATATTTTGTGAGCCAGAAAGATTATCAATATGAGAGGAAAAAGACACGTGATCGTCCTGTCCTGTGGAATGTGCTGCTTTGAAACCTGACTGATTAGAATCCTGGAGGTTGTTCTGTGGGAGATAGAAACAGTTGATTGTAGACAGTGCGTTCAAGCATACTGGCCGGTAGTTGCTGATGTCTGAGGGATCCTGAGTGGCTTTCTTCAGGATGGGAATAACCCTGACTGTTGTGAATGCTGTTGGTACATGACCAGATGTTATGGACCTATTGATGATAGTGGTGATGAAGGGGATAATTCTCACCCTCCAGTTAGGTCACATGCATTTTACCTGGAAAGTCCATGTGAAACAGCCATTACTTCCTGTTGTTCACACATTCACTGTGCTGCAAGTGGCCACAGGTGTTAAAACAGCATTAGGATGCAGGGCCACTCGTCCTCAGTGCATGGTGGAATTTCCCAAGGCCTCTTCTTCGCTGATGGTGCTTGATCCACATGCTAAGGCACTGGACTGCATGGTATGCATTTTTTTTATGATTGGTGTGCTGCCTAGGAATCTTTCTGCAATGAGTTGAAAACCACAAAAAAAATGTGAAAACCGTAGAGGTCTCACAAACTGGAGTCTGTATATAACTCTCAGTCCCTCTCTCTTTCTCTCTCTCTCTTTGTTACTGAGGTTAAGGCTAGGGGCAGGTGTAGGTGTAAGCATAGCACTGTTGAGCTGTATCCATAATTATGTCAATGGAAGATCCTCCCAGGAAGTACTACAAATGTGTGTGTGTAAAACCTCAGTACCTCTATGTGTGTGAGCACTGCTGGATCACTGTCCATGCTGAGAGTTGAGTGTCATGTGCTTTAATGGTTTTTTTTCTTTGAGCTTCATAGGTCTGTCAGCTGATGCTTAAAAAACCCCAATACCTGTTGTTTGTCAGATTTACCTAAGAGTGTGCTGTCTCACACTAAAACCCCTAAAAACCCTTTGCATCTTTTACTTTTGTCCTTCACATTTGGACTCCTCCCATGCTTGATATGTAAATTTTGTTCTTCGAATAATCCTTACTCTGTCCGTGTTCGAACCCCTCGTACTGGTGTATGGTTCTATTCTGACCCAGTATACACTGTGTACTTCACACGACTCCCCATACTAGCATACAGTATAGTATTTAAGTATAACAAATTCCATGTAGTGTACTAGATTAATACTTTTGTTAGAAAATCTAAATAAATAAATAAGAAAATTTAGTACATCCCTGTTGTAACAAATTCATCAAACGGGGCTGGTGGAAGTAAATCAGAAAACCCGGGTATTGCTATTAGCGAATGCTAACTAGCAACCTCTTAGCCAGTTACATTAGCGAGCTAGTTAGCTAGCATTTGCTATCATTTGGGCTATTTGTTCTGTTACTAAATAAAAAAACATGAAAATACAGCAAAATATGCTATTTATTTGTTGTTTTATATTTATATTCAGAGCTGGAGTCAAAGCCACCAGGTTCACCAGGTTTTTGAACATTTTGCGAAGGTGGAAACCACTGAGTTGCCTCATGGAATGCAGTAGCTGAGCTCTGTCTGTATACTGGAAATTTTCACTGTTGTGTACTGAAAAATTAACATTTTTCATGTGCTATATACTACTTTTCCATCATGATTTTCCATCAGTATACAAGCAGTATCCAGTATGGAGTTTCAGACTCAGCCCCTGTCTTTCACATGTTGGAAGAAATTCAGTGGTGACTCTAGAGCAAAAGATCAATGCAAATGTCAATGAACCAAAATGTCTGTAATTATCACCAAATGACAGCAAAAAGATGAAAATCAAACATTATAACACTGACAATGACACACCAGAAATGTATTCTTGAACATGCTTAATATTACAGAGAGACAGAAATGAGAACAACACTGGAGGGCAGTGAAGCTCATGGCATCTTTAATCAATTTATACACACCCACAGACACACAATTTATAAATATACCCCAACACACAGAACCTACACTCAACATACAATCAGGGGCCATTAGGAAGAAATATAAAATGATTATAATTTATAATATAATCAATGATTTGTTTATTTTTGTATTCCCTTGTCTTTTATGCATCTTATGATAGGTTCAGTTATCAATTTCCTGTGCTTGTTAACACATATAGGAAGCGGAGAAAATGGAAGCAAAAAGGAAAGGCGGTAAAGATAAAGTGCAACATTAGAAAAAAAGCGGAAGAAAGTTCAAAAACTAAGATTCAATTTCAAATCGGCTGCTGGTGATTGTGATGATGAGGAGAGCATCGTTGAGAAAGCAGGCGCCCAAGCTAAATAATGGTAAACAGTGATAAGTATTCTTTTCATATCAGCCAAATCTCATCGTTTTGTTTCTCCAAAAAATTACTAATCTAGATATAGGGAAATGATAGCTATCAAGAGTCAAATAGGCGTTATTTTCATTCTTCACATAGACAGATGTAATGTTAGGAATGAAATAGAGTTCCCTCAGAATCATGATGCTACATGCAATATGGGAAAATGTCAGAGAAGAAGATACATAACAGTAACAGACCATGCAATAGTGAGTGAATACAATACAGAGAACAGTAGACTATACAATAAACTGGAAATTATACAATAAACAATGCAGTACAGGAACCATGCAGTAAACACTAAACACTTTATTGCACAATAGTAATATTAGGTAGCATTTGTAATGTTTGACCTGTATAAGCTCACTCTCTTGGACACATAATACATACAGCACATACTTTCTGCATATTGGAAATGCAATTACTTCTGAGATTTTGTTAGTGTTGGTGCTCATAGCTTTCTGAAAAATCAAATTCTGAGCCATGTTCATTTAGCAGCAGGGAAACTGCTTACAAGTCAGTCAACACTTTATCAAAGAAATTATTGAAGTATATAAAAATGAGCTGAATAATTTGTTTCATTTTTAGCATATTGCCTATTTGATTCCTGTTGTTTATGTGGAAACTGGCACGGTCATGTCGCCATGTGTCACAATACTAGTTGATGTAGTTTCATTTATATTGTCTTGGACAGATGTAGGGGGCCATTTGAAAGCAATTTTCCTGGCTGATTATTGTTCTGGCATACAGTCAACAAGTACATGAACTTCCATGCATTCTCTCACTCACATGAACTTACACGCTCTGTCTCACGCACACACCATACCATGTATTCTAAACAGGAGATCCCAGTTACTTCATGAAGCAAAGTAATGTTTAAACACTGTACTTGTGTGTGGTGTTAGCTGCTCAGCTGCATGATCATGCATTGAATGAAACAGGAAACATTTATATGTTTTGGTAAAAGGCACACACTAGTAACTGACAAATGATGGAGTAGCTAGTGCCACCCTAATCACACCTCTGGATTCACCTCTGGAGAAATTCCTCTTACTGCGGTCTCTTATTGTGTTTGTGGCATCAGTTCAGTTGTGAATAGCTTCTTTGCTTGAATAGATCAAACATTTGCATACACAAATATTTGAGAAACAAAAAAACAAAACAAAACACCAGAATATCCAACCTCCCATGCATACAGACAAATAGCCACAGACACACCTGTGGCACATCATTCTCTCAAGAGTGTGTCATTGGGATTGCCACAGGATTCTGTGCATTGAGAGGTGCTGGCCCTAGACGAGGGGTCTGGGGACAATGTAGCCCACACACAATTAAATTAACCTGGCACTTTGCCCCAAACCGGCCTCCCTGCTGATGTAATTTCCTCTGCTTCTCTGTTGAGAGTCTCTCCACTGCCTCTCAATGACTGCAACTCATACACACACACACACACACACACACACACCTCTACAACATGATTGACATGCGGCAAAAGTAAAGTAGAGCTTTGCTTTACAAAATATTCTTCCATTCCTATCCACGTATTCTTTCAAAACAAGACTTTAACAACAATTCTAGCAATGGCTTCATAAACTGTCATTACTGAAGCTTCCTGATGGAGCAGAAATATATGGAGGTAGAGGCAGAGAGATGGGAGAGGAATGGTGCTCATGATCAATTGACTTACTCTGAATGACTCCACTATAAATATCAGATGCAGAGCACATACACACATGCTGGCGTACACACATCCACACTGTCAAGCACACTCATAATTTTTCACACGTATATAACATCGGTAAATCAAATATAATTTCCACACTTTCAGTGTTTTCCAGTTCTGTCAGACCATTTCTATACCAATGTCATCCATCACAAAACTCCCAAACTCCTTCCAGTGTCACTTTGTTTGCCTCTCTCTCCTCCTCCTCTTGTTCATACATAGACACATATAAACTTGCCCAGATGATGGCATTAGTTGAAGGAGTTGGCTGGTGTCCAGGTGTCCCAGTGTTCTGTAATATTGCCTTCCACATATTTCACTTCCACTCTCCTGAGCTCTGCTGAGCAAACTCAATCAGTGTCCCCTCCACCTCCCTCTCAAGCACACACTGCTCCTCGTCACCGCTCTATGCATCTGAGGTGTGTGTGTGCTGCCAATGTACAGAGACTGATGCCATACGCTGATGGTGTTTCCTATTTTGATGTGTCTCCATTTTGCATCTCTATGAAGTATGAATTGAATTGCATCTAAGACTGTATATGTGTCAGAAAGAGTGGATAAGAAACTGAGTGTGAGAGAGAGAGAGGGGACAAAAGGAGAAGCAGAGATATGTCTCAAGATGTGACCTCCTATACCATGGCTATTCAAGAAAAATCATAAAATTCCTTGCTTATTAGCATCTTGATATAGGTGAATTGTGATGTTTTATGTTTAACCCTTAGTAAATTAGTAGCCTATAAATAAGTCAATTTGAAGTGATTTGATTGTAAGTGGTACTTCATACCTGCGACCCAGATGGATAAAGCGATATAGATAATGGATGGATGGATGGTACTTCATATCAGTTGCATGGACTGAGCAGATGAGAGATCTATTTTGAATTTCACACAGTCAGGATAAACATTTTTGTCCATTTGTCTTCCAGTTCACCCTGGAAAGGACACGGAGGAAAAAAGATGTAATTTTGCGAGATCCCCTAAAATTTTTCATTTAGGTCAAAGTACTTTCAGATCAGTTTGGCAAACTTGCAACAAGGGCAATAAGTATTCTCTTAGGATTTCTCTCACTTATATGCAGACCATACCTACTGCCACATACTCAGTCTTGTCATTGACTTTTTTTTAAACAAGTCATGTCATGCCATGTCAGTTCTTTATTTAGACCAGAATTGTTAGATAAAATAAAAATCAATGCAATTCTGTAAAAATCTGCCCTTCTGATGTAATATATTTAGTGCTGTAGTTAGTCTCCAGTTCAGTGAACTGCTTTCACGTTCTTCAAGTACTTGGTTTGGTCTGCTAAAAAATATTTTAATGGGCTTGGATTTTGGGCCATGGTCTACCATTTGAAAACCCCTGATCTACATAATAAACAAACACATAAAACAGTAAGGAAAATGGGTTAAAATGTTTATGAATTCCATTCAAATTCCAAGCAGTATTTTTTTTTTTAAAACAAACTTTTAGTACATTATTTAGTGTGATGCTTAGGCTGTACACTACCGTAATATGATCTAACATCAGTCAATCTGGATCTACACATGGAATTAAATTACATCAAATATTAAAAAGAAAATCTTTCTCTCACACACTCAGACAGTCACAAACACACACACACACACACACACACACACACACACACACACACACACACACACACACACACACACACACA
>JAQQZR010000037.1:10987213-10998798 GCA_030068235.1 Notoglanidium macrostoma | reverse complement strand
CACACACACACACACACACACACACACACACACACACACACACACACACACACACACACACACACACACACCTTATGAGTACTTTCCATTGACATAATTAATGCAGCTAAATAATGTTACACCTGTACCTAAACCTAAACATTTTCCTTGTGAGGACATATTCAAATCTTACTATCTTTGTGAGGACATTTGGTCCTCAGAAGGGTATGAAGCCCCATACATACACAAACACACCTGGGGCTAGGTATAGGTGTTACAGTGGCTAAATACTGCTACATATGTTTAAACTTCATATTATTCTCAGTAAACTTTAGTAATCCTTTAGTTTTGCATTTTATGTATTGTATTGTATTTTTGTATTTAGTAGTATTTTGTTAATTATGAGAAAATTTCCACACATGAATGATATACAGTATACTGTAGATGTTTTTTTTTTTATCTTCCCATCATTGTCAGAGCATTTGTTTACATAAAGCATATAACAGATTTCTCTCTCTCTCTGACATAAACACACGTACACGTAGACACACGACAATCAATCTCCCATCATTTATTTGTTCAACAGCATTCATTTGTTCCAAACAACATCAAAAGCATGGCTTCATCTGCACAGGGTCGAGCAGAATGACCCTGTCACTCAGACAGATCTGGCTTGACAGCCCAGATGTTCATTGTAACCATGGGAATAATAGTTCTTCTGATGGAGCGTCACTCGCATTTCCTCATCAGATAGTCAACTGTTTCATAATCATATTCATACTATAGGGAAATTAATCTATGGGTCTATAATCATTTTGTAGCTCATGTGTATAGAATAATTATTATAAGCATATGCCTGTAGATGGTTGCCTGGTATGTTTCAATACTGAAAAGAATGTTGGTTTCTTACACCTAGACAGACAGTGTATACTGTATACATGTATAGTGTATACAGGGAATACTATGATACTATGAGATTTCCATTTCTAAAACATATCAGATGCAGCACTTTTATCTTGTTAGGCACAAATAAACATGCATTCATGATAATAACATAATCTGTAATAAAATGATTAGCATAATTGTGATATGAAATAAAAGTGGGTTTGTTGGAAAACAATTTTGAAGTAAAAAATGTTTAAAACTGATCAATAAAAAACAACCATTTAACCCCTTAAAGTCCAATTATTCAGTTATCCATCTTAAGGCACAATTCAACAATAACTGTTTTTTTTTGTCTCCTGTTTACTGTTTTTCATGTTCTTTCCATGTCTGTGTGGCATTCCTCTAGATCCAATGTTAAAATTGCATCTAGGTGTGAAAGTGTGTGTGTGTGTGTATGCTGCCCTGCAATGGACTGGTGTCCCATCCAGGGTCAATTCTAAGGGGTGAGTTCACAGGATAAGCTTTCTATCAAATGTGAGCCTAAGCAGGATAAAGTGGTTACTAAAAATGAATGAATGAATGAATGAACACAGTAAAACTACTAGAAAAGTTATGTAGTTAAACAAGAAAAGAATAGTTTGGCGCCAGTGCAGATGTCTCAGGGGCTAAAACACAATCGTCTCATCTAATTATAAAATGTCTCCGCTGTCTCTATGTCAAATTCAAACTCTCACAAGCACCACAAAAGTTAAATATTGATCTAATTTAATGTAATGTAATATTTAATAATGATAACCGCACAAGTGCTTTTTTAAACCTGGCAGAGGTACAAAGCTACAACGGTGTATGTCCATCATACTCTGTTATTTTTCTATTAATAAGCACAACATTGAGGAGAATCTCCTCGGTTCACACTAAAGCAAACATCATGGCTAGTATACAATTATGTTTGGGATGCTAGAAACCATCCTGAAATGGTTGTACATTCAAGCTCTTGTTTAGAGCACTTGTTTGTGTGTGGGAGTTTGTATGTGTGAGACTGGGTTTTGTTTCAGAGCGCAAGCTTTCACAGCATGGCTTGGGAGAGATTCAAGCTGCAGGGAACCCAGACTCTTCCTGTATATCTCTTCACAAAACAGATGCTGACTTTTATTGGAGGGTTTGCATATGAGCGAGTGTGAGTGTGTGTGCGTGTTCATGTCCGATGACCTCTGACAGTACAGAACCTTTTGTGCTGACCAGGCTCTCTTGATACAAAAGCTGTTATTCTAGCTAAATCGTCCACTCCCCCCCACCCCTTGCACATATGCTCCAGCAACACATGCCAACTGGGATGGACAGAGAATAATATACACCTCACTGTCTCTCTTTCTTCCATTTCCTCTCTTTCTCTCTGTTTACTCAAGAATAAGGTAAAATAAATGTTAGCAATTCTCTCACCCTAACCCTAGGTTTTTTTGTTCTTGGATCCTATATAGAGATTCGATCTCTACTTTTCTTCCTCTTTCCAAAACACCTTTGCAACCACGGATAGTTGAACCTGAGATTTCCCTCCCTTTTAAAGTCTCTTGCTTTACAGCCAGAGATCTAGTAGATTTTTTTTGAGGAAATACAGATCCAAAATGGATTGGAAAATTGGTGTGATGGAGCTTGTGCACCAATGTCATGGTGAAGCCGTGAGTCTGGTTTCTCTGCAGGTCTTGGTTATAATTGTTGCCGAAGCTCTAATGAGGCCAGGACCATGGCTCCTCATCCTGCCGTAAAGTAGGTGGTCTGCTCGGGCTAATGGCCATGAGACTATCCAGCAATGCTATGTCAGAAACAGCCTCTCTAATCTGACGACACATATACAGACACCCACACACCTGGATAGGTTATGCTAAATGTAGAAACACAAGAAAGGAAAACATGGCATGCTTCACTATTAAGTGTTTGAGAAAACCGACCCGAGACAGAAGATGCTGAATTAGGCGGCTTCTTTCTCTCTTTTTATGGTGTGTAATCTAATCCAGCTGGTTCATAACAATACGTTAGCATATCCAAGCTCCAGTCTCAGCCCTAACTACCACACTTATTGCTCCCATATCTAATTTTCACTCTCGGCTCTGCAGCAGTTTGGTGGTAAAGTGTAAATGAAATTGAACAGCTTTATTTTTTGCCTGGAGACTCCATTATTCTACCAAAGCTGGTCATGCCTGATCTGGCTGGTGCTGCTCATTACTGTTGATCATTGCTGGTAGGCAGGCTTGTCTCTAGTGCAAAACACACACACCATTGCACACAACAGCTATGGAACCAGGGCGTGACGTTAACAAATGTCACTAATGCACACTGACAGAAAAAAGTGTATTAGTCATTAGAAACTGGCATCACTCTACCATGGACAACATGACACTACACATTCCACTGGCAAAGCCCAGAGCAATAGTCAGTGTGAGTGCATGAAAGCACAAATAGAGTATTGGATGTGCATTTGCACAGAGAAACATTTGTAGAAATAGGATTAGCATGCAGTGTTCAGGAATGTGCAGTACACATGCAGACATAGAACGCATAGGTTTAATCGGTTCATGCAGATTATGCATGCCTACTGATAGACTATAATGACAAACGTTTGTGGACACCTGACCGAACACTGATATGTGCTTTTTGAACATCTTATTCCGTATTTAGTCCCACTTGGCTGTTACTCTTTACTCTTCTGGGAAGGCACTAGATATTGGAGCAAGGCTGTGGGGATTTGCCGATTCAGCCAAATGAGCATTAGTGAGGTCGGGCACTGATGTGCAGTCGGAATTGAAATTCATCACAGAGGGGTTCAGAGAGTTAAGGTCAGGGTTCTGTGCAGGCCACTCCATTCCAACCATGTTGCCAAACCATGTCTGCATGTACCTCATACAGGTCTTACTAAGGGGTACTAAGTGAAACTTCCTAACCAAGATGAATCAATGCTTTATTTGTACTCAAGTCTTCAGGTAAATCTGATAATACATAGCTTGCCCTTGCCCATAGCTCCTCCACCACATGCTGGAACGTGTTTAGACTCCTTAGTTCCAGTAAAGGGAATTTGTAATTCTACAGCATTCAAAGAATTCCTATACAATGGTGTGTGTTCAACATTGTGGCAACAGCTTAGGGATGACCCGTATGTGGGAGAGGTGGTCAGGTGTCCTAGAAACTAGACACTAGAAAACTAGAAAAATGGAGGTTATTATGACAGCAAAGGTGGGACTAAATCTGGAGTGGGATGTTCAACGAGCACATATGGGTGTGATGGTCAGGTTTCCACAAACTTTTAGCCATATAGTGTAGATGGCATCGTGAGGAATGAGGATTATTTAGAAATACTGAGCCATGACTGTACAAGACATAAGACAGATACTTTCACTATAGCTTACTGTAGGGCAATGATAGTAACCATAACTTCATGTAAAGTCCTTTGTGATTCTGCATAGAACTTTTTTACAGGGTTTTATAAAAGTGGCAGGTTTTGAATCAACACCACAAAAAAAAAACCAATACTGAAAAAAAAAAAACAATACTGCCACTCGTCTGCCAAGGAATCTTATTTAATTCAGTTAATCCCTGTTAATTCAACCATGGTAATACTGTATATCTGTGTGCTCTGTCAGCTTCATTTTAGTCTAGCCAGCAGTGTTTCAAAGCAGCTATCACCCATTAGCAGCACAACAGAGTGGAATAGGCTCAGGAGCGCACCTGCACAGCTCTCTCAGTGTGTGTGAAGAGCTCTGCAGGTGCAAAGTTTTGGCTCCATCACACCCTGCTGGGTCACTCCCATAGAGAACCCGTTCAACAGATGGCACCATGGCTCTGGCCAACGGACATGGCAGCACTCCCCCCGCTCACCCAATCCAGCCCTAGACTAAACCTGAATCTGGCTTCTTTACCCACAGCACTAACACCCACTTTAAATAGCTGCTCTCCTACTTTCCACCCAGAGGATACCTGAACAGGCAGAGACCAGGTGAACAGAGAAATGATGGTAGGGCAGCACGGGCATCTGGGTAAAGATGGACATGGGGCTGGGGGTGAATATGAGATTCAAGTGATCTAGGGAGGATAAAAGTAGGATTCTTCTCATGCTGCGCTGATGATTTGAGACCTGGGCAGCGGTAAACAAATAAAACTGCATGCTGAGAGGATGGGAGAAGGGATAAACATAGAGAAATACAGAGAGAAAGAGAGAATTTTATGAAGAGTTATGTTGCAGCATGGAAGGGGTGGGGGATTTTGTATCATCACTGTAATCAAAGAAACAGAGCACGTCTTAACAGAACAATTTCCAGTTCACCAATTTCCAGTTGGTGACTAATTTCCTTATTTGGCCTTGAGCTTGGGTGCATTGGTGAGTAGGTGTGTGTCTGTGTGTTTCACAGTGGAACAGATGGACAGGCTAGAGCAGGACGAGGAGCAGGAGCAGAAAAGGAGAGGCTTGGGGATAGACTGTAGCTACTGGCAAAACGACTGAGAGAAGGAGAAGGCAGATGATGGGAAGAGCTGGAAAAGAGACAGAAAATGCCAATATACACAGTAAGTGGTGGGGATACTCTTTTAGAGAGAGATATATTCCCAGCTATTACAGAGCAAGAAGTGTGAAATCGTAGCAGTCTTTTTACATTATTCAGAATGAAGAGATAGTGTGCTGCTAAATGGATACAAATACAGATACAAAGTAAAGGAATATTTTATATCGGAAATTGCCAGTAACGTTCAAAGGGAATCTACTGTAGTTATAACTAAAGGTGTGTAACAGAATTGGGATCCTGCAGAATAAAACAAAAATATTCAGGTCAGTGTGAGTTTTTTACTTTCATGCAGGCACAGGCAAGCAGAATATTTTAGGAAAATGGAACTAAATTTTCTAGAAAGCATCACGGGCAGGTACAAAGACATATAGTTATTGTGTAAAAAACAGTCCTGTTCACATCTCTAGTTGAGGCTAATTGAGGCAAATTCACACACCATGCTGGTCATTCAGACAGCGTGACATTTTACCTCTGGATTATTCCCAGTGTTTTCTAGTGTTTTCTAGTGGTTAAAAAAACCCTTCAGGTTTAGGCCATGGCCACTTAAAATCCAAATACAGATACTGGCATTTTGAGCAATAAACAGATACAGTGTTACATACCTAAGTATTTCCAAAGAAAGCTTTTTGTGCTTTTAAAAAATATTTTAAGTCATTTGTGTTGCCTGACAGTAATTTTTTTCCTTCATTTTGTGTGTGTGTTTGTATGTATGGATGTTCTGTTAACGAGTGTCCCACCTTGTTGCTGGGGTTTGTGTGTGTAAGAGATACTGAGGGCAGGAAGGCAGGATTAGGCTAAATGAGGCGCATTAATAACCTGTGTCAGCAGGTGGAGGGAGGCACAGGATGAGCAGGAGCGCAGGGTTACAGAGCACACATTGCCTCCCTCACACTATTTATGGAGGCTCCTCTCTGAAATTTATAGGGTTATTTGCACAACAAAATACAGACGTTTCACACTTTCTTTGCACATATCACAACAAGCTAATTGCAGCTCCCTAACAACACCTCCCTCTCACAATTTTAATTGACACTTTTTTTCCTGACGGCCATAAGTAGTCTACACATCTCAAATCTGTACTACTAATGCCATTTACATCTATAAACCATCTCTTTTAATTCTAAATCATATCTGCTGTATTTGTGCACACACACCACAGGGATCTTTTAGCTGTTTTAACAGTGAATAATGTGTAGGGATCTCAATGTAATAATGCATTAAATTACAAAATTATTAAAATTACATACATTGTAGGTGCACTGACTATGCGAAAGGCTGGCATCCTATCCATGGTATATTCTCACCTCGTGCTCGGTGCTCCCGGGATAGGCTTCAGATCCATCATGACCATTACCAGTATAAATCATTTACTGAAGATGTATGAAAGAATATTCATTCAAAATATAACATTCGTGTGCACTGGTATGGGTAAATTTGCAATTCATGACAAACATACAAACAAACATTTAACCAACTAAGCTGATTTAGAAAAAGCGAACATTTCATAAGCAAAACAGATGCATTTACAAGAGCAAAGAAAATAAGCAAAAACAAGTGGAGAATTTGTAGAATCAGCCATCTGCAAAGATAGCAGAGTGAGAGAGAACAGAAATAAATTAAATTTAGCTTGGTGCATAAATACACTCTTGCAAAAAGCAATGAACGCTTGTAAAACAAACAAACAGAAAGTGTAGTTAAAGGGTATTAACCAAAGGTGGTTCTACTTGGATCCCATGCTGATATGACATATGGTTCTACATAGAACCTTTAAATATTCCCCCAGAGGGACAAACCACAGAAGATTTGTTTCTCAAGGAGTGTATTTTACATACATTTTGATACTCAGCATTTTGGAAGCAGATTCATTTTAATATTCATAACAATGGCTTCGACTTCAGTCAATTATCATCAATTAACTAACAATATTGTGCTCTAAAATAAGGTTGTGCTGAGTTTATTAAATTGTGCTTTATGAATGTCTAAAGTCAATATATCATGTCTGAAGATGTCTCTGCTTATTAATCACTTGTCTTCGTTTATGTTACAGCGAACAAAGATATCCAGGACATGCAGGGAAGTGTTCATTAGAGAGGATAGATGGTTTCACTCTGCACAGTTAAGCAATGTCCCACCAGGCCCACCTCCTGGGTTTCATGAACACACGAGTATATGATTTCCCATCATATCCACATTAACCATATTTTGTTTCCTTTGCCAAAAGTATTGTAGATTACATACCCACTAGTTCCTCACATAGTATTTCTCTTTTCAGATTGTTAGATGCTAGCAGTTTCTCACTGCGGAGATTTCATTGGGACCTCTAAACACTTGAATCCTGTAACTTGAAGGAGTGTAGATATAATCAGCTGATGAAGGGCAGCAAGCGGGATGGTAGCCTCATGGTGCTGCAGCATTTCTGCCAGACCTCAACTGGCATTAGTCTTTATACAGTACTGATCCAATGATGAAATACACAGGTTGGGTGACTCATGCCTACATGCTGATTCATCTCAGACCTGGCACTGTTAAGAGCTCTTCTGCCAAATGGTGAATTGCATTAATCAACAACGGTTGAATTACAATAGCAAACACAATAGGTGAAATTAACATCCTGGCTGTGAAACACTCTGATTTGAAATAATTATCAAGGCAACAGCCCTGTGTCTAAAAATATATCCACAAATACAATACCATTTAAAATCCCTATCAGGAACTCACTGAAGGAACCCCAAGGAAGTCTCAAGGAATTGGGAAAATCCATATATCATTACAATTTGATGCTCTGATTATTCTCAAACTCTGATTCAGAGCTATGTGTGAGCATGAGTGTCATGTATTTGCTGATCTCTAGGAAATATTAAGGAAATCCTTAAACAGTGGTAAATTAATGTACATGAAAGCAAGTCACTTCTTCCACATAACTGGTTCAGCCCAAAAAGTCCAAACTTAGAGAAAGCATGTCCTCTCTATTTCTCTTTCTTCTGGTATTTTTCCTGGCTGGTTCCATGGAATAAACCTAATTGGCAATCTGCCTTTCATATCATTATATAGCTTTTCTTGTAGGGTTGAACAAAACCAGCAGAGTCATGTGCATATTGAAATATTTAAATCACTTAAAGTTTATTGAATGCAGTTTATTTGTAAAAATTTATAGTGCTTTTAAGAACAAGGAAAAGTTTAAAGGAAATCTAGATGTTAATTCAGATTCCTAACGTGCAAGCCAGAGGTAACAGTTTTGAGGAAAATCTCCCTGAAATGAGATGAGGAAGCCTCTTCTGGGCAGCATCAGGTAGAGGGATACAAATCATTACTCTTCCATAATGGTATACTATAAAGTCAAATAGTGCAGACAGTTTTGAAAGTAGGTTCAAGATGAGCGTCATAGTCTTTATCATTACAGCAGCAGCTACAGTATCCAAGTGAAATTATCCACTGAGGAACATGCAAGTTTTGGGCATAAACTGTTTTGGGTAAGTGCAATATCCATGTAGGACCTTCCACAGCATCTACACTGGTTTATTAATAGGGTAAACACCAAAAAATTCAAAAGTGAATAACCGTAAAAAGCCAGCGGACAAAGTACTAAGCAACTCAGGCAAACCACAAGCATAAACCAGATAAGGGTGGCAAAAAACATAAACAGTAATACCATAATGCAAGAGATTAGAAATGCTTAAATGTAGGTCAAGACAGCAAAAAACTTAGCAATGAGCAACAGAAATTGAGGTATATTTATCCATGCTGAAAACCGTTTCAGTTCAATGGTTTATTTTTGACTACTATGGACACCATCCCAATATCTGTTTATTTATGCTAATGGTGCTGCTTTACATCTTTAATATATGTTAGACCACCTCTCAAGCTTTCCCTGAACTATTCATGAAATTTTTAAACAGCCTATCAGTAAGAAAGCAATTTTGTTGAATTTGATTTAACTTTAAATTTTGCTTAGAATAACGTGGTACAGTGGTGCAGCAGGTAGTGTTTGTGTCCCACACCTCTGGGGTTTGGTCTGCGTAGATTACCTTGAACATTTCAGTTTCCTCGCTCCTCCAAAGAACATGCTGGTAGATCGTTTTGCTGCTCTAAATTGCCACAAGGTGTGAATGAGTGCGTGTGTGTGTGTGTGTGTGTGTGTGTGTGTGTGTGTGTGTGTGTGTGTGTGTGTGTGTGTGTGTGTGTGTGTGCGCGTAGGCAACCCGATAGAATGGTGTCCCATACAGGCTGTTTTCTGACCTTGTGCCCAGTGTTGCAGGGACAAATTCTGGCTCCACAACACCAACCAGGATTAAGTAATTCCTAAAGTCAAAGGATTGAATAAATGTTTGGACTAGACATGATTTCCCATATAAGAAATATTTTTAAACAAATGGTATCCTGCAGTGAACAGAACCCTTTGAAATAGCTTCAAAAGAACCAACAAGGGGCTCTAATTGCAGAAATTCATGTGCAGATTCACCTGTGCACCGCCTGCTGTCCTATGTAATCTTTGCTCAAACAATAAATGAATTATAAGTACAAACTGTATAGGCAGAGGGTGCATGCTTCAGATGAGAGCGTGAAAGTGAGAGAGGGGGCATTAGGTTACGATTGAGAGGGCAGGGCTTTTAGAGTGCTGGTGTAAGTGGAGGCTGGACAGGAGCTCCATTTCTCTGATGTAAACCTTTGATGTGTCGAAACACAGGTGTGCATACAGCTGCTTGTAGAAGTCAGCATGCCATGTTCTACTAAGCTCTGATTAAAATCAGTGTCTATGATGCAATTGACACACACACAAAAGACCGGGTGATCTAATGTAAAGGGATACACTCATGATGCAGTTACAATTAATTGAGATACACATGCACATACACATATTTACAGATCCTAACAGGAACAAGCCACATAGGTGGCCACTCAGGGAAATCAGAAATGGGGGGCATTCTGGAGAGTGAAGTGTCAGTGTTCTCAGTGCCCCGGCATGCTGCACTTCTTGTGATCATAAGTATCTGAATGAGTCTTATACACCTAGCTGCATCAGCGGCATTAATTACACTGCAGAACTCTCAGGGCGCCAGAGCTGAGAGACATGGCCTGGGTCAGCATGGCTACCCTTGAGGAGAAAGTCATTTGCATTCCATGTAATGTGCATATCTGAGTGTATGTGTCTGGATAGGTAGGCACTCCGTTAACACAGTTAACATGTCTTTGGTTTTTTTTTCTCTTTTTCTCCCTAGCTCATTACTGATCCTCTGCACCACAGTCTACAGTTAGTGAGATTCTGTATTACCTTAGTGGAGTGTTCAGTTTGGCACAGGAAATGAAACTGAGTCTCAGAGCAAACACCTCAGAACTTCATAACCACTGTGGCATATTATAAGGGGGTTGAAGAGAGAGAGAGAGAGAGAGAGAGAGAGAGAGCAATAAAGATCTCAGAGCTGTATTACTAAAACACACACACACTGAGTGACAGGTATGTATTACAACAAAAATGTTCATGCTGGCATGGACCTTCACAACATAAGCAAGGCAAATATTGAAATGATATGTTTATGGCACTCCTGGGAGAACAATTGTAACACTGGATGTAATATTTGCATACTTCGCAATAGAGTGGAGAGACTGAAAAAGGAGATGGTGAAGGCACATTTTGAGTACACTTACACTGCATATAGACATAACAGTGCACTTAAGCAAACTACTAATCCAATACATTCTATGACACACCAGCATGTGTAAAGGCATATTCTCATTCCCATTTTTTCTTACTGAACTCTTCCAGCCACATCCCCCTACATACACACACACAAAGACATACACAGACTCAGACACACACACACACACACACACACACACACACACACACACACACACACACACATGTATATAGAAATGATAAATTCAGAACCATATGGCACCTGCCAGTTTGTGCACTAGTTCTCAAGAGTGAATGGGAATCCTAAAATAACATTAATTTCATCAGGAGGTGTGGAAGCACCCTGTACAACAATCACCCACTCATTTCACTAATAGCAAATGGCGCTTGTCTTGAACAGCAGCCTTTATGTTTATTAAAGCTTGATTATGAGGTTAGCTCTATTGAGTCAGTGATGGGCATTCAGGGAGGTGTGTGTGTGTGTGTGTGTGTGTGTGTGTGTGTGTGTGTGTGTGTGTGTGTGTGTGTGTGTGTGTGTG
>JAQQZR010000037.1:10935854-10949779 GCA_030068235.1 Notoglanidium macrostoma | reverse complement strand
GTGTGTGTGTGTGTGTGTGTGTGTGTGTGTGTGTGTGTGTGTGTGTGTGTGTGTGTGTGTGTGTGTGTAAAGAAAAGGTAGGGGAGCTCCATGCTGACTTGCCTGTAACAGCATCTGTCTCTGTGCTCCTCTTCACTGTAAAGGTGTATGTGAGTGAGTGTATTCGTGTGTATGTGTAAAGCTGTGGCTGTGAGGACAGCTGTTCTGCACAGTGTGTGTACCGGTAAACTCCTAACCACCCCTGCAGTCTGGCCACAGTGGGCAGGTGGAGAAACTCTCTCTCTCTCTCTCTCTCTCTCTTTCGTTCTCCTTCCTCCATTCTACTGCCTCATCAGCATTAGAGAAAAGGGTACAAAACACACTGACGAGTAAAAGTACTGTTATTGTAACAATAATTCACTTGTATTAAAGTACTGATCAAGCAAATTACTCAAGAGTATATAAGTTGCCTGGTGGAAACTACAGCGATTAATTTATAAATGACTTTTTTTTACATGTCTACAATTGACTAATCCAAAAAATGTTATATAGCTGAGGAATGCATGTTTGAACAATTATCTTAACAATTATCTCCTCCAAGTGAGCTATGCTGACGTGAATGCACCTCCATTACCAACAGTGTATAAAGGAAGATAAAGCTAGCTGGCTAGCTAATTCTTGGGATAGCTGTCTAGCAAAGATGCACGTTACACATTTTCCTGCGTGATATCTAGACTGTAGAAGCACTTATATATTTATATGTTTAACACAACAGGCAATCACTACTGAACATCAAAGCGATATGTTAGGCTTAAAACATTAAAAGATCTGGTTAGCTACCTAGCTCACTTAGCCAATCAAGTAGCTTATCTGTACAGGTTAGATGTTGAGTTGTGAAATGAAGAAACTGAAGATACCTGAAAAGTCAGAGATTGTCATCTGTCTCGACGGTCTGAAGTGCTGAAGTTCAGGAAACTGCTTTATGTTGACTGAGCCACAAAATCAATTAAAAAAAATTGCAGCTCATTTGCTTAGTCATCTGGGGGTTAAATGCGTTATTATTTTACCCTTCTTTTCCTATATTTCATTTAAAATACATTATTTAAAAAAAATTTAAATCTATGATTTAATTATACTCAAAAAAAGTAGATTGTAGATTGTTACTTTCTTCCCCTGCTCATCAGGCTCCTAAAAAGAGCAATATCAGCAAAAATCAGTTTAATAAATCAGACCTTCTGAGTTCATATGTCCAGTATAGACCTGGCTGTTACTTTGTACATGACACTACATATGCAGCAGGACACTCAAACAATGTTCTAGTGTGGATGCTTGTCCATGAGTGAGAAAGAATCTCACTTTCTGTGTTTAATGGCCTGTCTGATTACATAATAAGAGACTTGAAGCTGACTCTCTCTCCCTCTCTCTAGTTTTTGCCTCTCATGAATATTTAGGGTTCTCCAAACAAACAAGGCAACTATAAATTAAAAAAATGCCTTCGATTCTATCAATTCAGCTGCCAAGGGCGGTGGCTAAGTGAAGACAAACAAAAATAAAAAGCTTCTCAAGCCTATTATATGGTTGTGGAACATAAATAATGAATGTACTAAGGAATCAAAATAAAAAATGATTTTGAATTAGAGGGAATGCAGCAGGGAGCAAAATAAAGACTAAGTGAAATGATTTTGTAACTGGCAGGTAACTTTTCAATGACACTCTACTTACTAGTTCAGATTTGTCTGAATTCTCCTGTGCTTTTTTTGTTCATTCATCTTTAGGACCTGCTTAATCCAGGCCATGGTGCCTCCGGGGTGAGGGCATAAGGTAAAAATACTCCATGAATGGGACTCAATTCATGAAGATATAAAAGCTGGTTGATTAATAACTGTAACAGTTGATATCTTGGTGGTTAGTCACAGCCTGTGTGTTTGTGATTGTGGCAATAGTGGTTAACTTATATAACTTACAAAATGTAGATTTTATCAGTGATCAATAAGCTGCACATTACCATTGGCTTTATGTAAACATTTAAGAGTGTAGTAATTATTCTGTGGCATAATTTAGCATAACCAATAAGCAGATAAGAACACACACACACACACACACACCTCACAATTATGATCAACAATAGTATGCTCAGATTTGCAGTCAATTTATGAGGGATTTATGCCGCTGTGTTTGATACCTGGTCTATGGCCTGCTCCTTATATTACATTCAGAGAACAGGTAAGCTCCTGTCTTCCCTGTTGAGCATGCCAATAATCAAGGCTAAACTCCCTCAGAAAGAAGGATATTCATCCTGCTGTAGGCCCATTATGAGACCACAGAAAACCTGAGCCCTGCTCTGATCCATGTGCTCATTACACACTTGCTCCGTTCCAATCACACACACAGCCAGTCTTGAGCCAGTGTCAGACTCACACTGCACAAAAACTAGCAGTTTGTGATTAACGAGATAAGAGACGTGCGTCAGTGACTGTGGCTCTGGCAATACGATAAGGGCCTGGTGGATTTGAATGTGTGAAAACAAATAGGAAATTTTAGGTGTCTTAGTGAGTTACGCCAGTCTCATGTGGACTTGTCCACACACATACAATTTCGCTTGGAAGAGCGACTGGGTTTGTTTACACCGTAGATGGTTTAATGAAATGACCGCTGAGAGACATTTAAAAAAAAAAAACACTCTATAATTTGCTCACATCCTTTCAAGAGGAGAACAGAAAACAGCAAATGATCTCACTAGTCAGACTTAAGAGAGAGAGAGACAACAACGAAAAAAAAAAAACAGAGAGAAGGAGACTTACGATGAGGCCATTAAGTGTCGCTCCGGGTGCTGTGTTTGCAGTTTACTTTGCTCATTTCTCCTATAAACAAGCACACAAGCTTAGTGCATCCTGAGAACCTCCATATATTACCCACAAGGCTTGAGGGTGGCAGTGGGGTGGGGGGTCCCCTGGGAAAGGGGACAGGAGCATTATGCAGATTCTATTAATCTTTGTCTACTTAGTGTGGGACTACTGACCCAACCTTTTATCCCTGTGCTTTGCCCCTTTTTCTCTGCCATTTCCCTGATGTATGCTTCCCTGTTGCTAATGTTCTCCTGTGGTACTGTATACCACCGGCTTACCTCTGGGGAGAGGTAAAGAAAGAGTGGAGGCTATGAAAATGGAAGACGCAATAAGGACACAGAGCTAAGAATTTGCCATAGATTTAATGTCGAAAATTAGATGAATGAAGGTTGTTCAGCATGGTTTTGTGCTTGAATATGTGTGCTGGTGTGAGGGTGAATGCATGTAAAGCATGTATGTAAAACATGGATTGTTAAAGTGAGCTGGAATAATCTGGAACAGCATTTCATTGCCCTTAGTAACTTGGAGACAGCAAAAAATTGAGTCACACTTGTGACTTGATGGACAACAGGAACCAAACTCACAGTCAATGCATAGCATATACTGAACAATAATGTCCAATCCTGTTTCACAGAAAAAAGCAAAAACAAATTATGTTGCATCTATAACTATAATCTGATCTTGTGATCAAAATTTGATGCTACATGTGTGATAGGAGGCATGAACATTGGGCTGGTGTGAGGTTTTTCACTTTCTAACAGTTTTGTAAAAAAAAAAATCTTGAGGTTCCTCCTCCGCAAGCACTGTCAGAATTTCACCACCTTACAAAATTCACTTTAACCCCTGTTTATGGAACAATCAGAATCATATGGAATTCAGACCATGGAAATGAACTCAGACGATCTGCTTACTTTATCTTAAATGGGTTTCATTTTAAGATGTAATCATGCGGGATGTCAGACAGCTGATAAGACGACATGTTGGGGTTCCACGCATGTGGACTGACACACTGAACATTGAACCTGTTTCATATTCCAGCACAGAGCTTCACAGAGCTTACTGACCATGCCTACTATCTGGTACAGTTCCTAGCTTGTTATTAAAATATATATTTGTTATTTGTGTTTACATGTGAAGGAAAATCACAGAATCGGACATAAGAAAAAGTTAGCCTGGTGGGTGGAGGAGAGTTTTGCTGAGAAAGCAACAGCTTGGGTGGAGCCTGGCAGGAGATGTGCTATCAGACATTGGATGCTTTGGGAACGCAATAGGAGGTCAATGTTTGATCAGCTGTGCAGTCTGTGAGTCTTAATTGTTTCGCAAAGCATGCTAATTGCTTCTCATCTGCTCCCTTTAAATGTCAGCACTCCCTGTAGTCTCTGTGTGATTCACCAGGCCATGAAAATCCAAACAGGCTGAGTAATTCTGGGCTGTGAGGGTGGAGAGTGAAAGGCATAAGGCAAGGGGCGGGTCAAGTGAAAGAGAGAGAGAGAGATTGGTCGTGGTGTTTGTTTGGAATTGTTCCACCCACGCTTTGTCCACCAGTGTGACCCCAGTGGTCAGTAGCCCCTGGCTGTGCCCACCCTGTCCCTCTGTTCTCTGGGAAGGTCAGTTCACCATGCTAGTCCGCCAGCAGTCAGAGAAAGCAATTATAAATAGCCCGGCAGCCGCAGCCAACAGCAGTGCTAGGTCATGCGCTAAATGACCAATCATGTATTTGAGTGTTTAAGTGGATTTTGCTTGAGTGTGAATGTTTTTTATGTGGGACAAAGCCACTTGGAAAGTCATTATCAAATTACAGAGGCTGAGCTGCTTGTGAAATGTTAAGAAATGCTCGTCTCACTCACTGCAGTAAAAAGGAAGTGTATAATTTCACATTAAGTCAGAAAATGCAGAAAAAGCTTCAGTATAACTAGATTATGGCTGTAGCCTAGGGTGCCAATCATCTTTACATCTCAATTTCCCATACATAACCTAGCAATGGCAAAGGAGGAGTATTTGTTTAAGCTGCAAGCATATCTGTGATCAGTACTAATACCATAGGTACAGTAGAATGGAATATGGTTAGGCTCTAGTTCACAGAAACAGGAGCCTGTGGTGTCTCTGGCCCAGTGGGTTATAGCAGGTGGCTGTAATGCAAGAGAAGACCCCTTCCTGACTAGCCTGCTGTTCACACTGGAGTTTCAGGTCCAGCTTTGTATTTTTTCTCCATTACGCTTTCCCTTAAAGTCATATAGTGAAAGCGCTGCCCTTAGCTAAAAGCCAGATGCTCTGTTGTAGGGCTTTCGAATCATCCTTGATAAGATTTACTTTGTTTACTGAATTATTCATACACTCTTATGGGTTCTTCAGTTATATGTAGAATGCTACAACAAAAATTTCCCAATTAGAAAGGGTTTCAACAAAAACTCTAAAACCCTTTTTTGATAAGAACCCTGAATTATACAATGAACCTTTAAAGAACCATTGAAAAAACAGGAGTGCAAACTGCTAATATAACAACCCCACCTCTCCCTCGAGCACAACCAAGGCTACATTCACATTACCATGTTAAAGAAACTCAAATACAATTTTCTGCCTTTATGTGACACAGATCTGATTTTTACAGGATTGCATGAACATAAAAAATCCAATCTTTTCCAGTCAAACCTGGGCAACTTTTGTATGTGTTCATAAACTGCATACATGTCAGATGTGGGGCCATGTGACATGAATGAGAACGATCAGATTGAAATTCATGTGGCTTTTCCTCAATGCTCAGGTGCATGCCACTGTGTTCGTAATTATGGGCAGTGACTATATTTAGTAGAAGAATGGAGAAATTAGTGATCTGCTTCATATTTGGGGAATCAGTTCTAGCAAAACTGGATCGAACTTACGAAAACCTGGTAATATAGTGAAACAATTGTCCAAGATATCAATGTGTGCATGCAGTGAGTTTTTAGGGGACAGGTGCATTGTGTAAAGAAGCTTGGAGTTTTTACATAGGCAAAGACTACCAGCATGTTGCAATTAAGTTTTTAAACCACATTGTGTTTGTCAGTGAGTATTGGTATTTTGGTGGCTGGTATACAAACCAATTTAACTAAATGATGGAAGGCCAAGTCTATGCTAAAAACTAATAACATGGTTACATCTTCAACAAAATGGCAGCAGGTGCCCTCTGTTAAGCAGTAGTCTTATCTTTCTGTACAACCTCCACTCACCCCACTCAATCAACTAAAACCCAAGCTGAAATTTCATAGCAGCACTCCATTTTTCTCACCTGTCTATGTATGTATGTTGGCAACTCTTCCAAGAAGGAACAATAATTATGGTTACATTCACATCATAAGCCTCATTGTTCAATTCCAATTTTTTGATCAGATCTTGATGGTTTACATTCATAACTAAATTGACCTGTATGTAATTGTAATATCAACAGCACAAAACAGCATGCATTTACACATTGATATGTTTTCGCACAAATCATCTGTCATCGGCAACAAAAAACATCATATTTGTGAGATGACCCTGATATTAAAACCTAAAGAAATTGTATGTGCTAGTAGCTAATGCATGCACTGCCTTGTGCTCTAGAGAACAGCAAATAGTTTGTCAGCTGTACATGATCAGGTTGAGAAGGCAAAAAAAGCCAGATGGCTATTACAGCTTTTGCTGTTTTTGCAGCTGTTGCTGGCACTGCAGCACCAAGAGATGTGTGGGTACGAGAAAGGAGCCAGCTCTGCGCATGCGTATAGGCAAAAAGCCACTTGAATTCCAATCTGACTGTTCTCATTCATGTCGCATGGCCACATATCAGATACTTATCCAATCTAGGACCTCATATGAAATTGATTCAAATCTGATTTGATAAGATCAGATTTCTGTGTCCAAACTCTATAAACACCCAATCAAGGGCAGTGCAAGCTTCACAGCATCTTGATATACTGTCCATGAATAGGAGGGGTGATGAGACAAACAAGACACATGTGGTAAGAAACTGGAGAACCTGAAGGAAACCCACACAGACATGGAAAAAAGTAACAGTTCTTACAGACAGTAACTGGAATTCAGGATCAACCCAAGGACCCTGTAGCTAAGGTGGTAATGTGTCACTGTGCCACCCTGCCCCAGATCTTACTCAATAATATTCCCAGTATCGAACAACAATATCCCCTCCTGTCAATCAGTTTTCCCTAAGAATCATTTTCCATGGCTTCTTCACCCATTCCCAAGGGTTTGCCTCTACAACTGCTGTAAATCCTTTGGCTGTCCAACACCGCAAATAAATCAGGAACGCCTTCCTTGAGCATTACTCAAAAGGTCTCCATCCTCAACTTGATGGCTTACCTGACCACTGGTGTGCACCAGTGAATCTTATTGTTTCTGTCATGTCAGACACTACCAGTCTTCTTGGAGCCACGTCTACAATAGAGGATATGAAAATGATCACTTTAGACTCAATAGATTTAATAGCCTGTAAGGCAAACATAAAACTTCACTTGACTCTAAACTGGTGAGAAAAAACTAAATATATAATGAACTATAATGAATTAAGAAATACATCTACAGAATCTACAGTCTGCATTACTTTGTAAGATATACCAGTTTTGAAATATTTTTCATGGGGTTCATTTTGGCTTACTCTTCAGATGGCAATATTCATGTTTTCTGTTTGTGCAGAAGACCTCTAACATGATGCTTTTATTTAAAATGGTCCAGAACCACACACTGCTGCTAGCCATGTCACAGTGTATAAATAGGCTACAGTTAAAGCACACAGCTAAAGATTTGGTGAAAGAGCCTTATGTTCAATATAATGAAGCTGAAATTCAAATGTTTGGGATTTCGAGCCATATTCTAGTGAGTAAACACAGCCATTAGCACTAATGACAAACTGTGTGTGAACACTGTGTGCATTATGATTCAGTGTGGACTGCAAGGCAGAGGGACCAACATACCAGCAGATACACAGATCACACTGCCTGCCAGTCGCTCATGCCAGCCAGCAGACTCGCCACTAATTAGCTTTCTTAATATTCACCCAAACAAAGGCTGCCTGAACCCTGGCTACGGCCCAGCGCTTCCCAGTGCTTCTTTACGTCAAGGAGCAGAGTATGAGCAAGAATGCCAAAATGGGCTCAGTTGAGAGACATAGCGGGAGATTTTTTTAATTTATTATGTCTTTTTCTTTTTGTCTGGTTGTGCTACTTTGACAAAGCATATAAGCACAAATTTAGCTCCTGGTTCATAAAATCTGATTGATTTTCAACAATTATGAAATTGTCATGATGTTGTTATGAAGACTAATGTATATCAGTAGAATAGTCCTGACACTGCTGTCTGATGAAAAAGGTTTTATCTCCACTGTTCTCAGTTTTCACTTTGTTCTGTATAGAGACTGTGGGCATATGCCCTTGTCATATCTCTGACTACCCATACTTGACATCTAAATGAGCAATGGGAAGAAATCAGACTATGATTTTTTTAAAATTAATGTGCCTCCCTCTCCTTTGATCCATGAGGATTTTTTTTTACATGAACTAAGCATTTAAATGCATTATTAAAATGATTTAACTTTATTTATAGATTTATCGATAATATAATTTGTATTTTTATAAACTGCTTCATTGATGATTGAGATATTTTCCCCAATGGTGCTCCTGCTAAGTATAAAGACATAGTTTATCTTTTTCCCTGACACAAAGCAAAAACCTACCATTTATCAGTGGATGGTGTTTCCTTATTCAAATCCGGTTTGTTTGCATGAATGAGTCTCTTAACAGAGGTGGTAATTGCTGAAAACTAGAAAGTGCTAGAAAGGCCAACACGCCGGTGAAGCTGTTGTAACGTGGCAGACATGCAAAGCATATTACTAATCTTAATGCGCCTATAGAGAAACAAGGGGTGCCAGAACTGAAGCACAGGTTAACAACTAAATCAATTTTTCTATACAGTTTTGATTTGTAAGTAATTAGCATACATTAAAAAAAAATTGAGCAAATAAGGGAAATAATCTTTCATTGTCCCTCAAGGGAAACCTTTAAAAGTTCAATGTAGAATCCTACTATATAGCTTTTACATATGAGAAAGGGTTCAAAGTAGAACTATTTTAGAAATCTAAGGACCTTTAATTACAATTATTTAATTATTTAATTACAAGTAATACAAGAATCCTTAATTGCAATAAACCCTTAAAGAACTTTATCTAAGAGTGTAATTAGCTTTCAGTTCACACACTGTCAGTTTATTTTATAGCTTATTCTGTCTAACTAGATCTGTTGGATCACCATCTGATAGGATGTCAAATTTGGCAAAGGCTGATGTGTGTATCAAAAGTACATAATCCACAAGTAGATTAATATGGCTTTTAAGAACATAAAATCAAGACTAAATTTTGAGCAAACTGGCTCTTCCTAACAGTATTGAGAATGTCAGCTGTAGAGGTGGAACCTTTTTTCCCTAAGACTATGCTGTTTGAGCTAAACAAAATTACTTGAGTGGGAATGATAAAGTGTATAACTGGATGCCACTATAAATAAACAAAAATGCATAGGCTTATGTAACTAATAATTAGACAATTATAGCTGCTTAACATTAATTCATTTATTAATCTTCAGTAAAAGCTTTTTCCTCTTCGGACTCATGATAGAACCAGAGTCTAAATCCAGGAACACTGGATATGAGGCGGGAATACATGCCTGATGGGATTCCAGATCACAGTTACAGTACATTCACACACACATTCACAACTGGGGAAATTTTACATCACCATTTGATCTACCAGCATGTTTTTTGGGATGTGGGAGGAAACCAGAGAATGTAGAGGAAACCCAGAGCAAAATTTCACCCAGGCAGCTCAGGAGCCTTGGAACCATGAGGTGACAACTTTACCTGCTGTGCCATGCGCTCTTCTGCTTCTGATCGCTAAATATTTGATTACAAATACTTGAAAAGCTGATCTATGATGGATTGGTGGCCCATCGAGAGTGTGTTCCTGCCTTGCGCCCAGTTTTCCAGGGATATGCTGCAACCATGATAAAACATTTACTGAATTAATCAATGAATGAATGAAAAATCAAGTGCAAGTACTGCATAAGCAAAGAACGTGATGTCATGATTGACAGGTACATTAAGCGTGGTGGAGCGTGGTGAGATGTTCCCCTCCCGCGTGCACTTGTAGCGGAGCGGTGATATCTTCGCAGTTGAGGGCCTCCGCGTCCCAACGAAAACCTGACGAAATAAACATTTGTAAGAATGCTAATGAGCGCCTCCCGTCCGCACTGACAGCGCTAAAGCCGCGGTAATTACATTAGCACGAGCTACAAAATATGAGGTGGCTGACACGCGCAGTCGCGCGCCGAATGATGGAGGAGCCGCGCGCTTTTTTAATAAACGCGCCTCGCGCCCATAAAGAGCGGCTCCTAACTGCCTTTGTATCGAGCCGCTTCCGCCGCCGAGTCGCGGGGGAATTTATGTACAAATAATTACTTTTTAATAGCCCGTAATGCGATTTCCTGCCAAAGAAATATTCAAATGGTTTTCAAAAAAGCAAGAGCAGTACAGTATTTTATCAGCCCCGAGCTACAACTGGATGTGGGGAGAAAATGGAGACGGATTATTGTTTGCGCGGCAATTATTATACCGCTGTCCTCCTCGCTAAGCCAGGCAAGAGAAGAGGTTGCATCTGTAGTTTGTGCCATGTTGCATGCATTATGTGCCACTGGAGAGTGATCCTCACTCCAATTTGCTTGATTCAGATCACACACAACATGCACTAATCAATGCACATTTAATTAGAGCAGTCATTTACTTAACCTAGCAACATTTTCTTTATTATGTAGTAAGCAAAATAGTAAAAGAAACATTTCAGCGTTTTGTTACAAAAGAGTTAGAGTATTTTACAATGATTTGTGTGTCAAAAATGACCTTCCCTAGGTTTCCATGGGTCATCGATCTGTATCAGCTTCAGAAAGGTTTTCTACAACAGTGAAATAAAAAATAAACACAACCCCCCCACACACACACACAAAAACAAAACAGCATCTAAATGGCCTTGGAGAGGAGATGGCATTTACGGTATGAATATCTTGTGATTTACAAATTCAGGGCCTATGCAATGCTTCTGGGAAACAATTGTTCAGTGGGTGCATCAGTACCATTATTCAAATAAAAGAACAGTCCAGAACAAATTATAATATTACCTGCATTCAGTTTTTTATGAGGTTGCAAGATGGAAATGAGATCACAGCAGTTGGATAATATTGCGTTGCCACATTAGTCGTACCAGAGAGTTGCTAAAAAAAGCCTTGCTGCCTTGTTCCATTTTAAATCATTTTAATAAAACACTGATAAACATGAAGGTATACTTTTGAGAAAAAAATTATATAATTAATTTATCAGGTCAGGGTCACAGTTGATGTGGTGGGGACACACCCGGAACGGGACACCAGCCCGTCTCAGCACACACACATTCACAACTAGGGCCGATTCAATACAAACAAAAAAAATCCAGCATGTTTTTGATGTGGGTAGAAACCAGAGAACAAGGAGAAAATCTAAATGGAGTTGAGGAGGACATGCACAAAAACTGTTTTGGACAAAAAGTTTGGAAACATTCTTGGGATTCAGAGGACAACCATAAACAAAAATATTAGCATCGTGCATAGATGTGTGACACACTTGATGCAAAGTTAAATCTCAAAGCAGAATGGAAAGGAATATGTGTTAACTTTACTGTTTAAAACAATAAGGTGGCTAGATTTGACCTGTGTCTTTCATGTGCACTTAATGAAGAGTGTACTGGCGGCTGAGAGTAAGGTGGCATTCATCTGCAAGTCACGTGACCCTCAAGGCAACGAGCTCCCAGAGCTTGTCCTTGGTAGACTTAATTGGCTCGGCGCTGTGTTGTATCTGCTCTCCTTCAATGCAGCGGTACAAAAGAAGCTGACAGATCGCGCTGTGTGTGTTAGAGAAAGAAGAAGACAGTTTCCAGAAGTGGAAGTGAAGAGTTATGCAAGAGTGTTTTTTTTTTTTTTTTTTTTTGAGATTTTATATCAGGCATGATAGAGCCAAAGAGCATCGAAAAATCTGATCGCCGTTTGCTGTTGACTGTTATAAAATCTGCTGTCCGGCTCTGCCGATAAATACGTTCCACAGTAGGTCTTCTGCAAGCTTAGAAGCATGAAGGCTTCAATATCAGCAGAGCATTTGTAATAATATGTGAGGATATGGATCAATCTTTTGGGAAGACATTTTGCACAAGCACTCAAAGAAAAACAGAAAAAAAAGATTTATAGCCATAATCCTGTGAGCTGAGGGAAATTGGCAGTGGCAACTGAATCAGGGAAATAATCTGCAGCTTCAGGAATTTAGGCATCCATGTACCGGTTGAGGTGTTTAATGCTGTTTTGGAGTGTGTGTGTGTGAGAGAGAGAAAGAGAGAGAGATAGCATGATAATGCATTCTGAAGAGATGAGCCTCTTTGCGGTAGACCTCGGGGAGCCGAAAGGAGCACTCACTAACTGAGCGGCTTCACCTCGGCCACACGAACCAATCAGACCCACAGGCTCACATTGTGCTTCATCCAACCAGCACAGGGATGCGACCTCCCCACCAGCAGCCAGTGCTCAGGTGTGTGTGTGTGTGTGTGTGTGTGTGTTTTAATGTGAACGAGTGAGATTAGGAATGGGCAATATAGCCAAAATTTTATATCACACATTTTGAACATTAAGCACTGTGGCAGTTGTGCAAAAATAACTAATGTTCTTAACATTAAAAAGACCATGTAAATGACTTTTTACAAGTTACATAGATGCTGTCTATGACATCTCTTTGTCATTTTGTTTGTTGTGTGTATTTGACACTGACAGCCGCTCTGTTTTACTGCATGGTAGCTTGAATCTGATGCCTAATTTACACTTGATGATGGGGTGCACAGACGCTATGGTGTAATTAAAGCTGTTGGCTCTGTGATTTGACTAATTTCTGTCGGTGTGATATGTACCGGTATACTGCCTGCCAATGTGAGAGAGAAGCATACAAGACATGGCTGCCTGGGTTGGATAAAGTGCTAATGCTTGGTGCAGAAAATTGACTCTATTTAATATAAAGGTATGTATCCATGAGTCTCTGTTTGTGAAGTAGAAAGAGGGGAGAAAAGAAAGGGAGAAATGTGTTCATGCGTGTGTGTGGGTGGGCTCTCGTGCACTAGGAATGTCCTTGGCACCTGCACATGTGTGTGTGTGTGTGTGAGTGTGAGTGGAGAAGACCTGCAGCAGCAGTGGCTTTGACAGACTCATAATGGGTCTTTTTGTTGAGGTTGGTGTGGTGTGGAGGCCCCCTGCACATGGGCCTTATCTGGATCTCTCAGAGGAAGGAGAGAGAGGAAGAGTAAAGGAGAGACATCCCCACTGAGGCTCATGCCCTTATCGCTCTGACAGCCGGCGCTTATAGGCGAGGAGAGTGCCAGTCAGATCATTTACAGGAACAGATTAATACTGGCCAATGAGTCACACACTTCCCTTTCTCTCAGACACACACGTATACACACACAGACACACTGCATGATGGTCCATCTATGACCACACACCCCCACACTGTCAGTGCATAAAGACTTGCAGCTAGTCCACATCTGACACTATAACCCCCCTTCTCTTCTCTTTTTCTCTCTTCACGATTTCATTTTCAGTATTGAAGGAAGTGCAGTTCAGAGTTCAGAGTCTCTCCCACACCACAGTATTCAGTTTGATGCTTCGCCAGAAACCTGGAACAAATGATTGGGTGCATTTCTATCAGCGATGTAGTATAAAAAACGAAGTGGATAAACTCTGAACATCACAGGACAATCAGATGCATGACTGCAAAAGATGGACACCCACATACATAGACATATACCAAAGCATTTTTCACATCTTCACATCTTCACATCTATAGAGTTATTTCGTCTCAGCTGCACTGCAGTTTGATTTCCTGTATTACACAGGCCAGTATAGGGTTCTCACAATACTGAAAGTTTGTCTATGATGCCAGGTGGAATACTTTGATTCTTGATACTGAAACATTAGTTTAGCCAAAAAATAAAAGCATAAATACATTATAAAAATGAAACACCCCCCC